>CAHIKZ030005362.1:2630000-2687500 GCA_903632075.3 Acanthosepion pharaonis
ACTGACGAGGCAGATTTTTCCCGCAGTAGATTGCAATTTTTTTCTGCGGTAGTATATATATATATATATATATATATATAATTCAAGGCTAAAGGAACGGGTCTGTCTTGCTCTTTACCCATAGCTCTTGGGATAAAAAGAGGATCCATACCTTTCTCAAGGGTATTAGCACGTAAATGAATATAATGGATTCGACTAGAATTCGAACTCCACACTCCGATTCCTTAAGACGGGCCGATATCCATTACTCCACCGACCCGGCAACCTTTGCAAGATTTGTTTTTAATCATTTTACCACATGTATACCGATAAAAACACTAAGTTGTTTCGGGTTACATCGGAACATAGAGTGAAGGAGACTGTCAGTTCATAATAGACTATTTTGTTTTGATAGAGAAGGAACTCGGAAAATACATATAGCTGTTTAATTTTAGTGAGAATGAAAGAACGAGTGAATCAAAGAAAAAAAGACACGTGAGATCACTCTCATCTGTTTAAAGTCTATTTCAGTAAAATTATTAACATTGACAATTTTAATCTTTTCATTTATACCTACTCACTTCTCTGAATAACTTGCAATCAGAATATTGCAAAATTATTTAAGATTGTTAACCTTAAAATAACTTTTCCCAACTTCACTCATCAAAGAAAGTACTTGTCTTGGCATTGTAGTTGACTCCAATCGCCAAATAACAGTATATTTAACTTTCACGATTGTGTTGTCACATCCTGCTATAGCAACATCAGTAAACAGCCTTTACTTAAATCCAGATCAAGGCTTCTGTAGTTTCTATTTGAGGAACCACCATATATAGTGGAACAAGTAATAATTATGAAGAACACAGATTGCTAAAGATTTAAAGCAACATTTCACATTTCTACATTTATTCTTATCGTCACAGAAATCAAAAAGAGCTTATTCAAATATTAAATTAATAATTATGCTTCATCAAAAAATGAAAATACGCAAACCGTAAGTTAGTATGCGGTACTTCTCGTAGTAATATATTAATCCTCTTTATAATATCGGCCTTGAAAAATACGTCTGTATCACACACGCCACACCACCTAGAAAGTTTCATATCTGATTATAAGTATTTAAATGAATATCAGGTCTTAGAGAGGATGCAAACAATGAGGAGGCTTATACTTAACATCAAGAAGAGGCAGCTGAAATTTCTGGGACACATAATGAGGATAGAGGGTCTGGAGAATCTGATACTCACGGGTCGAATAGAGGGAAAGAGAGACAAGGGAAAACAACGCTTGACATACCATACGGGCTTAAGCAAGTGGATGACAGAACGTGGTCTGGGGGTGGAAACAGAGGAAAGAAACTTGTTGAGAGCTGCAAGAGATAGAATAAATTGGAGAGCCGTGATCACCTACGTCCTGAAAGGACATGGAATATAAAAAGAAATGATAAGTATTTTGCGCCTAGTAGTATAGTACTTATTAATGTCCGTTATATCTGTTCGAACGGTATTACAAAAAGTCTTACCGTTTTTAATCTTAGAGTGCCAAGTGTTTTATATTTACTCTTCGGCTCGAAGCTGAGTCTTCTCTGACGAGGACTACTGAATATAAAAAATCGTTTTATGTTAATGGCCACCATTATCCGACGCCTAAGTCCAGTGTTATTGATTTCAGAATTTTAGATCGTAACTGGCGAATGCGGATTAAAACCGAACGATATTGTCTCCTCGAAACGAGGCTTTATTATGAATTTAATTCAAGGCGATTCCCGAGTGCACATGCCATTCGATACTGCGGACAATTTCGCGTTTCGTTATCCGTAAAATCCTCCTTTCGATTCAAATAAGATTTTATATATTTTCCTCCATGTACTTTCTTTTTTATTACTTTATTTATAATTTTTTTTTTTTTTTTTTTTTTTTTTAGTTCGGCCCTAAATCAAGATAACCATATAATATCGCATTTTCTCTACTCGGTCAGGGAAAATATACTCTGGCCCCGGTAAACCTAGCAAAAAATATAAAATAAACGAGTTAGGATAATAAAACCGGAAAGAGAGAGAAAACGAAATTCAACGCTTCGCAGAAGAGGAAATAAAAGATATTGAGCTTTTTCATTGGGTTTATCCTTCCCCAAAGAGCCATGCAAAAGCAAAAGATACGATGTGAGGTTTTTATGGACTTTTATTTCGCACTTTGGATCTGTAGTTTGTGCCTTTCTAACGCTGACAGCGCATGCGTAGCAACAGAAGCTGATTGATTCGTTCATGTATCAAAATAGTGCGTATGGATATGCATATAAATCTGTTTTATATTAGAGAACATGGAGAAGCTTTCTGAGCCAGATAACCTGCAAATAACGAGTAAAAACGATTTCTTCTGATGGATTTTGCCAAGTGAACACGGCTAGATGGAAAAATCTTTCCTCTTATAAAGGTGGCGGCAGAAATACCACCCAGAATTACCACCCAGAAATACTACCCACATAATGGTAAGACGTTAGCTAGATGAAGACACCCATTGCCACTAATCTCATACCATTATGTGGGAAGTATTTCTGGGAGGTATAAGTGGGAGGTATTTCTGGGATGTATATGTGGAATGCATTTCTGGGAGGTACATGTGAGAGGAACCTCCGGGATGTATATGTGGGAGGTATTTCTGGGATGTATATGTGGGAGGTATTTCTGGGATGTATATGTGGGAGGTATTTCTGGGATGTATATGTGGGAGTTATATTTGGGAGGTATTTCTGGGATGTATTTCTGGGAGGTACATGTGGGAGGTATTTCTGGGATGTATATGTGGGAGGTATTTCTGGGATGTATATGGGGGAGGTATTTCTGGGATGTATATGTGGGAGGTATTTCTGGGATGTATATGGGGGAGGTATTTCTGGGATGTATATGTGGGAGGTATTTCTGGGAGGTACATGTGGGAGGTATTTCTGGGAGGTATATTTGGGAGGTATTTCTGGGAGGTACACGTGGGAGGTATTTCTGGGAGGTATATGTGGGAGGTATTTCTGGGAGGTATATATGGGAGGTATTTCTGGGAGGTATATTTGGGAGGTATTTCTGGGAGTTATTTGTGTGAGATGTTTCTTTCTGGGATGTATATGTGGAAGGTATTTCTGACGCACCTTGTATTTTAGACGATGGGCAAAAGTGAGAACTTCTTTCTTTAATTTTTTTCCAAAAAATAAGATTATTTGAAAATCAATCAGCATATTTATTAACATTAATTACAAAGTAATTAAATAAATGTTTTATTTTCGAATTCCATGTCGGTTACACGGATCGGCATACACCTGAGGAAGACCGGAAGGAAGAAATATCGAAACGTTATAACGACAAAGGTGAGGATAATAGCCCTCATGTAAAAGGTGTAAATATTAATTCTCTTTATTTCCATTAATGTTTCCAACCGCCCTTCACGGGAAATGGCAGTTATTAATTTTGTGTTTTCTATCTTTTTTTTTTTCTTTGTTGAATTTGAAATATAAGGAACAGTTTCGAATTCAGTTATTTTGTATATCTGGAATGAAATGAAAAGATAAAAATTAAAATTTGTAATTGATACACTCTGTTATAAAATGAGAGACTTGGTTACCCTAATAAGAACGTCCATTATGCAAAGTAGTTAATATAAGAATATTTTTAAAAAAGCTTCCAAGTAGTAACAGTCAAAATTGAAAACAAAACACTACGAAAAAAAAACAAGATTATCAATATATGGAAAACGTCATTGCCTTCTATTATAAAGGACGCTCAGACGACATCATCCCCATCAGATAAGTCATTTGCAGCCTCCAAACATCTAGATGAGCCAATGTCTCTTCGTAGTCCGTTTGAAAGAAAGACGATCGCTTCAGATATCTTCTTCCCCAGTACAGATGTAAAAACTGTACAATCATAAGTTTTTCCTATTCAAAGATAGATCACGAGAGGAAGAAATTAATATGCACACACAAATAGAAAAGAGACGTGAAGATGTTTACATTATCACTGCGTTCTAACCGTCTTAAATCTAGGGATTACATTTATCGATCAAGCATGTACACTTCTAGCTAATCCGTTGTACCATGTGTTCCAAGAAATATGACACAAGATAAACCTTACCAAAACAGAAATTATGATCTGGAATTGAAATGAAAGCAGTGATGACACATACCCTAAATCCGCTATAAAAATTTAGGCTGTGGAATTCGTAAATACAATTCCCTTCAAATAACTCGGCATTTAGATCCGTTATAACAAGTTTAGCATAGCAGAAAATAAAATTGGATCTAGAATAGGCTGAGCCAGAGGTAGTTTCCTTCAAAACAACAAATTGCTGCAAGACCAAATTATTAATCAAAAACTCGAGTCATGTCCTTAAATAGACTCGTTAGTCAGAGCTGTCGAAACTTGCTTACCTACTTCCCAGCTAATTCTTTTCGGAAAAACATTGCATTTTCAGACATGGTATTTGATTTAATAATTTGGGTTGTTTTTTTTTTTTTTTTGTTTTCCGGCATATAAACTTCAATGGGTTATTTAATGCCGACAAAATGTTCAATGCTGGTAATATGTTTTTTTTTCAAAATTCTATTTCTGTGAATATTTTTCCTTGAAGAAATCTATAGCTGTTCATATTTTTTTCAAGGAATATCTGTTTGTATTGCTGGTATTGTTCTTTCAGTATTGCTGTTAATTTTTCCTTAAAAATTATTGCTTGTAATATTTTTTTATTACAAAGTATTTCTGGTATTAAATCCTATTTTTACACAAGTTTCGGTGTTAAATATTTTGCCCAGAGCTGGGACCCTAACAGATGTTACCACCCCGGGTCAGAGTGGACTTCAGAACACCAACAATTAAGAAGTGGTTCCACGCTCCTCAAAACCTCCTGATCAGAGACCTTGCTGTTCGACGTCGTTTATCCAGGACGCGGATGTAGTTTACCGTCATACCCAGGACGATGATTTAATATCGTTAGTAAGAAACTGAGTCAGCTTGAAGTACCCGAATGGTAGCTAAGAACTCTAACAAATATATGGGTTGAAATCGGTCTCATTTCGAGCTCAGAAAAGCATAAAAAGAATCAGAATTGACGTTTAAACAATATTGAGTTGGTTTTTGAACGTGTTTATTCGTCTGTGTCTGATAAAACACTTCGGTGAAACGTATAAACACGTCTACGCCGGTGAAAGGGTTAATGTAAGAGCTACATACCATAACGTTCAGATGTTTGAAAACCGAAAGACATGAAAAAAAATTACAGATGCGTTTTTGCTACATACATATTAAGATTAAATTTGCATTTTAATCCAGTGGGGGCCCAGTTCATACACAGTAAATAACTGTAAAGGTTGAATGTTTTCTTATTTACTTTTTATATTACCTGTGCTGAAAAAAGGAGCTCAGCTAGCTTATTTTCACGAGCCAGATATTAAAGGTCAAAGAGCGACATGTGCCCTGCGTGTCACGGTTTGGCCTTCCGTAAGTTAGATCTATACTTTCATATGGGTATCTAAACTGCCATTTGTATACAACCGATTTCTAAGATCAATGCTTAAAAGTAGCTTTGGGTCAGTTAAGCAAAGACCATCCCTTTTGGAACATTGTGGACGGTTTCAACAAAATCCCAAACAAATAACTGTACAAAATAACAATAACGACATCACTTGAGGACACTATTTACATAATTCGGACTATTGTCCTCATCTTTGTTGCCATATTTATTACAAAGTTTTGGCCATTGTACGCTCCGGCGTTCTTAAAATGGAATGTCGCTCACTGTGGTAAACTATTCTAGTTCCACGTGCCATGTATAATGGATGTGAATTATCAGTTATCTCCTGTTAATTCCACTCTCGAAGTTCTCCACCGCCTTAATCAGGTATTGAACTCACACATTTTGGGTTCTGTCACTGGATCTAACTTACGCCTTTATTCACTGTGTCATGTGTCCTTGAAGACATCTGTGTATGAATTTCGGGATATTATAAACCTAATGAACGAAAACATCATCATACTACCGGCTGACAAAGGCAATGAAACTATAGTGATGGACAAATCAGATTATACAAGAAAGCTGGAAGAACTCATTAGAAATGGTAGCTACAGCAAAGTAGAAAAAGGATCCTAGAATGGAAACGGAACGCAAACTGTCACAGATACTAATCAAGAACAAGGATCACTTCGCACCTAAGTCGTATAGACAGTTACTGCAGCGTTACACCAAGCTACCTCACATATACGGTCTTCCTAAGATTCACAAAGACGGTATTTTGCTCAAGCCGATTGTTAGTTACCAAGGCTCTGTGTGCCACACTCTGAGTAGTTTCCTTGTAGATATATTTGACCCATTGATCGGAAAGTCACCTTCATAAGTCCGAAACTCTGCCCACTTCGTGGAACTAATCAAATATTCCGATTGAAATAAAGAGTGTACATAATAGCTCATCTAAGAAATATAGACAGATCACTCGAGATGGTGTAGTGGTTAGCGAGCTTGTCTTGCTAAAACAATTACGAATGAATAGTGAGTTCGATCCACACTGGTTGTCACCTACTTTCGGCTTTGAACTCACAGAAAATAAAGACAGATCATACTTTTAAGTATGCTCTGTCAAATACCTATCGCTGGTGTTTGTACGGCCTGGACCAGCTCTGACCAACTTGGACAAGATAAGACCAGCTATGACTAGCTTAGACCAGCTATGACCAGGTAAGACCAGTTTGGACCAGCGACCCGAGTGAATATATTCGGGTCCCCACGTTAAAACTGACCTTGTGTCACAACCTGACTCAGTGGGGGTGTCAAGTAAATATTCAGATCACTTGAGGACTTGCAAGAGAAGAAATTACTAAAACGGATATCACGTGTTCATCGAAGAGAAAATAATAACATAATCAAGACGTTAACGTTCTACACTACTTCAAATAATAAGTTTAGGAATGAAATCCCCCATCAACAGTGGAAAGACTGGTAACATCTACTGAACAATTATTTTTTAAGAGAAATATTTTAGTTACTTCAATCTCCAGCAGTATTGGCCACTCGGTCAGTGAATTCTTGGTCTTGGAGAAACAGCTAAAATTACGATCTCCATTACACCTTCGACTCTTGCAACTCTCCCGTTCAGTAATTTTATAACTGGAGAGAATTTTTGGCGAAGATTTTTATAAAAAGCTTCAAAGATTACGGTAGGCATATCGTTTTATATCGGAATTGGATGCTAGTTATATAAATGAAAGTTTACATTTTAGCTGCATTTAAAAAATGCTCACTGGTGGAGCGACAATACGTAGATATCTAACAATGTTCTTCCGTTTCACACCGTATTAAAGTTCTTATTAAATATTTTTAAAGAATAATAATTATAATTATTAAATAGAATGGACTAATTAAATGTTAAAGAACATAGAAAGATCGCGTCTAAAGAAACAGAAAACAGATTTATTTTGTTGAATAATTATTAACTCCATTTTTAAATGGCTGCCATTTCATATTTTTCGAGTGAACAGACAAAAAATGATGTACTTAAAATCCGTGAATAATTTAGTTAAGACAATTTAATTATGTTTTTTTTTTTATTTCATATTTAACGACATGGCGTTCGTCAAGCAAATCACGAAAAAAGCCAAGTAGAAATGCTTCCAGAAAATAGAAAAATATGAAAAGCTGACATTCTTTCATAATTTACTGTGCTGCAGGCTACATTGAAAAACGTTTTTGTCTGCTTTTATTTACCAAACGCCAATAAATTATTTAACACATTTCGGCAGCTGGATCCTCCAGTCATTTTCAGGCTTGTAACTTATTTAGCAGCTACTTGTTATTTCGAAAAAGAAGCACTTATCTTTCTTTGAAATTAAAATTAAGTGACGCATAGGACCGATACGATAAAGGTGTAGTAAAAATAAAAGAATAATAGAAAATATATATTCTATTTGATGTCGTTACATGTTTAAGTATTTCGGTTTCCTTCATCAATCAAATATTTATAAACGATATTTAAGTTCAAATGCAAAATAACAATAGAAACTTTGAACGTACAGTATAACCCGGATATAAGAGAGTTGTCGGGACTGGAGAAGTCTCTTATATCCGGGTTTCTCTTATATCCGGGTTTGGTCTATTTTGTTTAGGTAAGTATGGGCTCTAATTTGGGACCAGAGAAAAACTAGAGTCAAAACAATATGAAAGTATGAACAAATTTATAGTAAAAATAACAGCAAAACGTTATCATAGTAAAAAAAAAAATATCCAGCAATAATTTATTTGGTAAAAATAAAAACATACTAGCAATATATTTCTATAAGGAAAAATATTACCAGAAATACATTTTTGTAAAAGAAATTACTATAGCTGCTCAAAAAAATGAAATTTGGGCTTTAAAGGAGTCATGTGTATATGCCGTTAGACAAAAAAAAAAAAAAAATGATTATATCCTCTCGAGAGTGATCGCCTTAAATATATCAAAGTATTTTGATGTTTTCTAGCAATGAAGGTTACTAAACAAACTCTCCAGTTATGTCATCTCTAGAAAATTCTTTTCAGTTACCAAGTTCTCCCTAACAAGGAGGTCACTGAATGTCGTTAATGGTTAATATTTGCAAAGCCATGCGGTCAAAGTTGTTTTTCCCCCCAAGGCTGCACCCCGGTTCAACCCTCTCAACGATCTGGCTAGGAACATTCTGAGATAATTAGCAAATATATATGCAGAATATACCACAGTTCATAGGTTCATATCCAAACATCTAGATGACCAAAATCTATCTGCTGATCTTTCTTTTCGCCTAGTCTTAGCAAGGGTGAAACGTAATATTTAGTACCACTACAGGCAAGCTAGTATTATAGATAATAAATTTTTCTCTATCCATATGAACTCTAGTAACCCTGACATCCAGTAAGGAAGGAAATTAAATAACTATATGACACTTAGTTTTGCGAAAACTGTCATTATTTAAACTGATCTTGAAATTATTAGGTCTGTTGCGGAACTACGGCCTGTGTGAGAATTCCAAAACAAATACAGGATGTTCATAAATCCTTTTTCCAATTTAAAATATATATATATATATATATATATATATATATATATATATATATATATATATATATATATTACAATGGTAATTGATGAAAATGTATCAGATCTGGTCAATGTATTAAATATATATCAAATGTTTTAATCACCGTGTATTTGTGTATTTTAGGTATTCTGTTTATGTAAGACGTACTGTTAAATAAACCCCTGACATTTCCATACCAGTGGATTGGAAGGGATAGCCCAATTCCCTGGCCATCTCGTTCACCATATATTACTCCCCTGCACTTCTTTCTATGGGGTTATATAAAAGTTATCGTGTGTCGAAAAAAGACTTTACTGATCTAAAGAAAAATATCACTGACGCCATTTCCACCATTGTTAAGGTCATGCTGCAATTGACATGGCAGGAAATCGTATACGGATTTGATATTAATGCAATTAATGGTGCGAATATAGAAGTGTATTAAATTAGATTTAAAAACACCTCAATAAATACTCATCATTTTTTAACAATTTCCACATATTAATCTGATCATTTGTTTTTGTAATATTTTTTTTTTTTAAATTTAAAGAAACTTTATGGACACCCTGTAGATTTAAAATAACACAGACAATGGAAATAGCATTCAATAGCAGTGATTTTATATAACGCAAATTTTGGTATTTGATAAATGAGTAAAGTTCCTCGTGTTTGAAAACGTCTATACGAGTGTTAACATTAATATCAGATTAATTTATCTATGTTCAATTTTGTGTGTATTGAATGTTTATGTGAATGAATTTTGTAGTTGTCTGTATAAAAAAACAAATATTTCTATAAATTGAAAAAAATGAAGCCCTACGTGTTGAAAATATATTAAAGAAATGATCGACGTGAATTCCTCTAGTAGTGGTTGAAAAAAAGGACCTGGAAGTTAATTTTTATTTCATTTATATACACTTTGTTGAAAAAAGTTTTGGATCTTACGGCTATCCAATCTTTTAGGGGGACATTTCTCTGATTGGCTGAAATGCACGATCCAAATTTCTTATTTTATTTTTAAGTTTAAAGAAACAGGAGTTCTACTTCGAGCGTACATGTGTACGAACGTGTATTCTTCATTTGCATTTTTTTACCCTGGAACGTTAACTTTTTGTTTGTTTAAATTTCTTTCCACTGGTCTTGCTTTTACTTTAAAATATTCACATATTTTGTCCATGTTTCGTCCAATACCTCTTATTCGTTTAACAGTGAACCTTCTTCGACTGTTATAAAACTTATTATGTCTTCCCGAATGACGCTCCTTAGAGAGACAAAACATTGCCTTTAGCTGTTTATTAAATCATCTGTAATTTTTCCATAGATCTTGCCTTCGGGAAATTATTAAAATATTAAATGAGACTTTCGACACTCCTGATTTATTTTCAATGACTCTCTCAAGGGGTAAAATAAATATATTTACTGACAAACCAATTACAACGAGAACTAACTGATATATAATATTGGATGTAAAATTACATCAAAAAAAATAATATTCACATTGGTTTTGAAATTTCATCTGATAATAGAAAATCCTTTTAAGGATATCTAATAATCGCTTTCGGAAGAATATCTATTTTTTTTTCATAACTTCGTATGGTTTAAATATGACAAATAATCTATGAATTAATCTCAAATAATGTATATTGCTTAAAATATTGTTTTAATATCTTCATCCCAAGTAATGCAATAATGACACCAATGAGAATAATTTAGTGAAAAGAAAAGAAACATTACAATATAGGAATCGGGAAGACAGGGGATAGCGTTGAAATTAAAACATTTGACAATGTATATGATAGGGAATTCCGTATCGAGAAATGCGAGATAAGAAATTATTAAATAGAAACCCTAGCTGTTTCAAAAACGTTGAGACCTAAATACGAACCAAGTACAACGCTTTAATTTTCGCATTCGAGACACATGGAAAGAAAAGCGTATCAGAACAATTACCCTGAAAATATGTATACAAAAGTCAGGGAGAAAACATGTCAAGACGGTGGAAAATCGAGTGATGCCGAGAAATAACATTATAGACACTTCTTTGTAATGATATTTGAGGTACAAACCATATTTTTGATTAAAAATAATGCTCAATGTAAATTTACAGAGCATTAATATTATAAATTAATTGATTTAAAATATGTTTTTTTCGCTTCACAGTTCTAACCATGTTTCAAAAATGGAAGCTAAAATCCCCGAATTTAATTTTGTACTTAAATTAAAGACATTAGTTCCATTTCATCCTCAAACGAATTTTGAAAATTTGAATTTTGAAAATTTGAATTTTCAAAATTCGCTTGAGGATGAAATGGAACTAATGTCTTTAATTTAATTAGAAAAATTAATTTCGGGGCTTTTAGCTTCCATTTTGAAACATGGTTAGAACTGTGTAGCGAAAAGAAACATATTTTAAAAATCATATATATATATATATATATATATATATATATATATATATATATATATATAATAAATTGAATTAAGTTCTCTCAGTCACTGTCTGTTTATCTAAAAATAAATACCGCATAAATTCACCTTCATCCCAACGCCTTAGTGGTAGAATCCTCGACTGACGCCAATTCAGTCAGGTTTCGATCCTAGCTAGAGGCAACCTGGCATCTAGCCACACTAATGAGCTGTGATACGGTGAAACAGTCTGACTGTGAATGACAATATATATATGCTCCTGAAAAATTTATTTCATTTGAGCTCTCTGAGGAGGAAGTGTGGGTTTGTAAACAGTGACTATTACGGCTAATAATGCAAACTATTCGGTAAATCGAATCGAGTTATCTCAGTCACTGTGTGTTTATCTAAAAATAAATAGGCTTAAATTCACCTTCATCTCTGCCGTGCGCTAAAGATTTAGTGGTAGACGTCAATTCAGTCAGGTTTCGACCTAGCTAGAGGCAACCGAATATCTAGCCACACTGATGAGCTGTGATACAGCGAAACAGTCTGTCTGTGGATGACAATATATATATTGAAGCGTCTCAACGTTGATCTGAAAACCTGGGAAGACCAAGCATCAAACCGAAAAGTGTAGTGTAAAACAGGTTTCATTAAGTTAAAGACTTTGGAAGACACTAGACTGAAGCACCGTGATCAGCTTCGTCAAGCTCTGAAGCAGAGACACCATCAAAATCCTGCTTTAAAAAATTACATCTGTCAGTGTGGCTTTGTCGCCCACAGCAAGAAAGGGCTAGTATCTGTTATGTAGCGGTTTCACAGTGGGGGCTTGTATTTGTACTAAGTCGGTCCTAAAATAGGTTCAACGTACAAAACGTTAGTAACTTGATATAATAGGTATTGACGCAGTAATCTAGTTGTGGTGGCTGATACTTTAATATCCGACTAACGGTCGTCCGACATCGACTGACTGACTAATTCACTCAACGACTGCTACTACTACTCCTATTTATTATAGGTGGGAGAGTCTATTAACTATAGAATAGGTGTGTTCCACTATAACAGTATCGCACTTAAGAAAGCATAAATGAAATATGACTTTTCCTTACATGATTATCTCCACAATAGGCTCTGCTAGCATGCATAAGTGTAAGACGAAAGGCAGCATCTATTGCTGACCCTTATTTATAGTCCACGACATGAGAGTCCATATATATATATATATATATATATATATATATATATATATAGATAGATAGATAGATAGATAGATAGATAAATATGAAATAGATGTAAAAAAAATTTATAAAATTCATTTATGTTTTAGAGCGTTCTTACATTTTTTTTTGGCTAGGAATGAGCGAGTACAAAATATCTCCATATCGTGGACATACGACCACCTCCTTGACCAGATGCCTCACATGTCATTATAAGAGCGGAGTTTTATAAAAAAAAAATTGATCAACACCTAATCTACAAGAGCCCATAAAATATTATTCGATAACACTAACGCAATTTGCAAATCAAATTCCAGAAGACACCCCTTTATAAGAGAGGCCTTGTACATCAAACAACTGTCCCCACCATCAACTTTACCTTGTTTAACAATGACAACTAGGTACTGAAAGTCTTTTAAAAATAGAAAGTCTTTCAATTGAATTCCAGCCATGCCCAACACACCATAGGTCTGAATCGCTATTACTATAATTCACGAATAATAATCTCACACAGTCAAAACATTAAAATAAAATAAAAAAAAAAACACCCACAACTTAAGTGGTGTTCCATTGGGACAATGAACGATATGGATATTGTTTTGTACTCGTTCACTCCAACCAAACGGAAAATCTATCAACGCTGGAAAAAATTATATAAAATATAAAATTCCCTTGTCTTTCAGTCTTTCATACGTAACGAAAGATGTTTAAAATAAAATAAAGTTTGCTGCCCAAATATATATATATATATATATATATATATATATATATATATATATAACACTGAGTAAAGTATTATCCAAACGTAAATATATTTTATGTTCATAGTTACGGTCTTTTAGATGTCTCGCCGATATAGTTACTTTTACATATTAAGAGATTTATTTGATAAATACAAGCTTCTGAATTGGTGTTAGATTTATTTTTCTTTTTAATTATATCTCCGACTCTTTCTATTAGGGATAACTAATTTATTTTCAAATTTTGTATTATGATTTTCGTATTGTTGATGCTAAACACCGCCAGCAGTAATTCTTACATTGACAACACAAAATTCATAATCCCTTTAAATTCGCTCGTAATAGACAAAAACAAATGTGATCACAACATTTTGATGTTACAAATGTCACCCTAATTATAAAATAAAATATTTCTGTACGCCGAAATTTTTTCGATTGATTACTAATAAATATTTTACTTTGTATAAATGCACGTCAAAAGCACTATATTGCAACACCAACACTTATTAAATCCAATCTTATTGAGACTAACTTATTTTTTTAAGTATTTCACCCCAAGCAAGTACACTAGCACGGAAGGTATTACAGAGAGTCAAAGTAAGAGTAAAGAGGGTTGTTTGAGGAAAGGATAAAGAGAAGGACGGGGATCGATATCAAGGCATCAGATGTCCATTGACATTACATTTAAAGTATTGAAGATTATAGGTATCAGGGAAACTAGTAAAAGGAACGGAGTTCCACTGTCGGTAATTGTGACAGAAGATACTGTTGTAGAGAAGAGGCGGTTACATACCGGTTTACTACTCGCGTATAGTCATCTGTTTTAATATCACAGTAAAAGTTTGAGAGTGCCGTAGCATTTGCATATTGCTTATTGTTAAGGCGTTTTATGGTGATGAAATCTTCTTTTTCAGTGCTTGGTTGTAAAAGCAAAATATAATTCTGTTTAATGCTAGCCTTATAGAGGACGCCCTTGTACATACATTTATGATGTGTTGGGCAGTAAAGTAAAGTAATGGATCGAGATGCCAACCTAGTAACACGCTTAAAATCGTGCACTTAAGGCACAAGTGAAAGTATCTCGTCGGAGCAGTTGCCATGAAAATATATGGAGAAAAGACAGAGGGAATCTCCATCACGTCTGTGATAAGGTAACTGGAAACGAGATGCTATCACACGGCATATCCGTCGAGAACCTCATGATGAACAGCGGGGGTACAAGACCATATATGGCAACAGTATTCAATGCAAGGATGAATGGTAGATTTGTAGATGTGAAGGATGAACTCAGATGAGAAAAACCTCTGGCGGGACACAGAGAACCAACTATCTTTGCAGTAGATGCAGCTATTGATTCAATATAGTTGTTCCACCTCAGGTCAGTGAAAAATGTGAGACCAAAAAAGCTCAGAGAATCGCTCTCGTGAAGTTGACCGTATCTAAAACAAACGTTGCGAACGTAAAAAGTTTCCAAATCAACATGCAAACAAACCACCGAAAATAATGCCTACTATTACCCTTGGAAAAGGTATGAATACTTTTCTTCTCCTCTCCAGCTATGGGTAAATAGCAGAACAGATTGAGTTTGTTAGCCTTGGATGACAAATGGTCTACCACAGGAAGAAATAGCAACCTACTGAGGGGGGAAAAAAAACCCTGTCTCCTTAGTCATATATCGAAAGATACATGATTGCCTAAGCCTTTAGCACGTATGGCGCATGATTAAGAAGGCGAGTGAAACGTGATTAAAAAATGG
Organism: Acanthosepion pharaonis; assembly: GCA_903632075.3. Lineage (NCBI taxonomy): Eukaryota > Metazoa > Mollusca > Cephalopoda > Sepiida > Sepiidae > Acanthosepion > Acanthosepion pharaonis. Next base: position 2,645,163 of record CAHIKZ030005362.1, read on the forward strand.
AAACCAAACAATGCAAAAATAAAACTACCAGAATTTCATTCTTAAGTTTCTGCAAATTGTATTAACTGGTAAACCTTAAATTAAAGTGGCACATGTAAAACGGATAGACGTTTCCTATGTGTTCGCTCTTCACACACACACACACACACATACACACACACACACAATCACATATATATATATATATATATATATATATATATATATATATATATATATATATATGTATATGTATATATATATACATATGCATATATATATAAATACATATAAATAAAAAAATATAAAGTTAAAAAGATATAAAGTTATTCTAATAATACATATGTCTGTGTGTGTGTGTGTGTGTGTGTGTGTGTGAGTGTGTGTATGTTAGAATAACGTTATATCTTTTTTTTTTCCTCACCGGTAGCGCAATTCTCAGATTTAGGCAAAAGGCGATTGAAAGACGTTGATCGTTGCATAATTTGAATTATGGTTGTTTTTAACAAAATGTACAGGTTCGAATAGAAAAAACGCTAAATTAAACGCCGATTCAAAGTTCAAAGTTAATACAAACTCAAAATTTTATATTGAAGCAGGAATACAAAACCTAGATTGTAAGTATGATGCTATTGTAAAATGAAAAAATGTTGCAAGCTTAATGTTTCAAAGAGGTACGCCCTGTAACTCGTTAAGTATTAATAGACGTTAAAAACGTTAAACGCTGGATAATTAATATGTAACTTAAAATATGTAAAGGGCGTGTGATATTTGAATAACTTATCTATCCAGAATTAAAATACTTCCAGAGATATTTTTTCCTGTGATTACAAGAAAAATGAATTCATTTCGTTTATTAAGTAGATTTCGGTCATTAATATTTTTGAGGATGAATCTTTTTTACCCGCGTTTTACCCAAGTTGCATTGGTCGCCGCGGCAGGACAAAGTGTAGATTTGACGACAAAATTCCGATTTACAACTGGTGAATAGTCACTTGTTTTAATATCACAGTAAAATTTTGAGTGTGCCGTAGCACTTTTCATATTGCTCATTGTTAAGTCATTTTATGGTGATGAGATCTTGTTTTTCAGTGATTGGTTGTGGAAGCGAAATAAAATTTTTCTTTAATGTTAGCCTTATAGATGACTCTTTTATAGATATATTTATGATGTGTTGGACGGTAATTGTTTTCAACAATTACACATTTTTCTGTGTTAATATTGCCGTTGAGTTTGTTTAACCGCAATAACAAAATGTGTAATTGTCGACAAAAAATAGTATCCTGTAAATCATAAATGTATGTATTTGTTTAGTGTCAGTAGCTCCACATTTTCGGCATAAATTTTCGACACCTGAGGTTTTAAATGAATTTTTCAAATGCAAATGCATTGTTGAAGATTTCTTTTTAGTTTTAATTGAAAGCTAATGGATTAAATATATTATTTCCAGTAAGTAAAATAGTGTAGTGTATTTCAGATAGAAATTATATGGATTGTAATTTTAAATTAAATTCGATTTCTTAAAATTTTCTTAAAAGCGGCAATTTTCTTGCATGACAAATTCATCGATTTTACAACTCTTCCAAAAACAAATATATATATATATATATATATATATATATATATATATATATATATATATATATATATGACACGATATTTGAGTAAAGTTAGAAAATTTAAAGTTAAATTAATCTAATTTGGAATAAACACGTATACTTATATCATTGAAAGTAATATACAACCATTTGTTATTGATTGCTTCTATTTATCTGAAGCGTTTATTAATGGACAATGAAGTGACGAAGTGCTGACAGCTGGTATGGCTGACTGGAATTGACAAAAATTTGCTAAATCAAAGTGAACGTATTTCTTTTTATTTTACCTAACTAGTATTTTTTACAAATGAATATATTTTCCGCGATTATCTAATAATTTAATGATTTAATTTACCTTTCCAAGTTGCATTATGCAAAATTAATGAATAAAATACTATAAAATTTTCTTAAATTAATTTCTGTGTAATGAGAGTAATCTCTTAGATCACCTGATGTATTCATATTAATGTCAGGTTTAGCCTTTCATAGATGAAAAAAAGGAACGGATTAAGTAAAAATGAAAAATATTTTAAAACTACTATGTTGTAACTACGTTTATTAATCTTTTCAAATTTGGATTCGTAAATTTCGTTTCGACTTAATTAATATAGTACATCTAGGAAATAGCCCAATATAGACTTTTACACGATTTTAAACTATTATAAATTATCATAATAAAAATTTAAAAAAAAATCGAAAAAATTCTTGCCAAAATACAGTATTCATCGGAAGAATTTTATTTTTTCAGAAAATATTGTCCTCAGTATAATTTATTTACAAAAGCAATTAAAAACTTTTCTAATTAAATAATGTCATAGTTTTATTTCATTCAATATTTCGCAAATGAAAGCAGAATTTCAGTTAAAATAGAGCAAATTAAAAAAAAAATAGCTAATTTACATTCTCCAAGGAGTCCTACTTTTAAGGAAGAAAAGTATTAGGGAAATAGATTTTTTTTTTTTGGCGGAGGGAATTTCATGAAATTAAGTAAATGGGGGTAACATATGAAAAAAAGATATTTTTTACCATAATTTTCTAAAAAAACATTCAAAAATAATTTCATTCATTTGTCAATAAGAGCGAGAAATATCATTAAAATAAGACAATTATTTGATTTTTACAAGACTTTTCAAATCAATGAGATTTCAACGGAAAAAAGCGCAAAAAAGAATGTAATTATTATGCACCACAGATATTAACCAAAATTTCGAACGCGTGAGAAAGTATTAAAAAAAATTCGAAAAATAATAAAATAATATTTTGACCTTTCATCTTAATAATAACATAAATATTTTGATGATAAAATTTTACTTTTATTAAGATGGTGGTCTTTTTCATTGCGCTATGCTGATTTCCCGCGAAAAAGTGGATGTACATAGATAATTATTATATTATAATAGACACGATAGCGTAGTGAATTGAGGAATCGAAGAGCCGAGTTCCAATTCCAGTCGGATACATTACATTCACTTATGTGCTAATACCCTTGGGATAGGTATTAATCCTCTTCTCTCTCTAGCTATGAGTAAATAGCTGGACAGACTGTGTTCTATAGCTTTGGATGGCAACTGATCTAGGAGAAAGGCAACTCTGAATTCAAAACCGGTGGATCTTCATTTGGGGATTTTGTGGCACGTAGTACACCTGGTCTCTGTATTCGGCAATTCAGAAAGTGTGGTTGATTCTGCACAAATGCAGATCCTGTGAAGGTGTCAAGCTGTCGGTTACCTGAAACTGAACTGCTTAACCCTCCTGCGTCGAATACAACGGGTGAGTTCACTAAAATTATTTTGCTGTGCTAGATGTTGCTAAAGGTTTTTTATGATGCAACTATGGATAATCTTAATATTCTTCTTAGTGACTTTTTTAAATACTGAAAGAGCAAGAGGAAATAAGAAGAGATATACACAAACAGACACAGATAGATAGATAGATAGATAGATAGATAGATAGATAGATAGATAGATAGATAGATAGATAGATATGTTGCATGTGGTCAGTAAATACTTAATTATATGCGTTTGGTTAAATGTAAGTGAACGAATATTTTACAGATTTAAAAAAAAATGATGCTTCAACTTGAGTTATTGTCCTGGCATCCGTGTATTCGATCAGATATTGAACACAATTTACCTTGTGTCTTGCGAGTCATTTCAATGTTATATGTTATTTACCAAAGAATTTGCTGTGAGTTGATAACGTTGCGTTTATGCCAAGCACACACCCACACACATTATTAAACACACACATATATATATGTGTGTATGTATATATATATATATATATATATATATATATATATATATATATATATATGTGTGTGTGTGTGTGTGTGTGTGTGTGTGTGTGTGTGTGATTGATTAGATGGGGTTCCTGTCAGTGCTGACTACCAAAGTAATTGATATTTGATAATTGGCTGGATGTCTCTGACTTGGGTGATCAGTCATCCAAATTGATCTCCGTCAGTTATCTTGATATTACAATGATGTGACTATTTGTCAATTAAAACGAGCGCCATGATAAAGTGGTTTATTCTTTACTCCAGGCACTTCTACTTCCATGTGCCGCGTCCCTTCAGAAAGTTGGCAATGATGGCTTTACACAATTTCCTGTCATTTGTAGCTCTTAGAAACAATATGCTTTCTGTTATGTCTCCTAAACCAACCTCATTTACGTTGGGAATTGTTTACGGTTTTCCCATTTACCTTCAATCTATTGTGTGATTATCAAATTTTATAAGAAATGTGTCCGCATTATGCGACCTAGAAATGTCAGATGCATATTCCTGGCGTTTAATAGAAGTATGAATTATGTTTCCTTAGAACGTCGTCATTTCTCGAACGTCATCTCTTCTCAGATGTTCGGTTTATTCAATCCTAAGCATCCTTCTTTAGAACAATATATTTGTTGCTTGAAGACTCTTCCTTATCTGTGGGGATTGTCAAGCAAACATTGCCATAGAGGAGAAAAGTTTGCAGCGAACAAACCTCAAGTATGTGGTCATAACATTCAAGCCAAACTCACAATCTAATAATATTCTTATTTTACATATGATTCTCATAGCCCTAATAATAATTGTGATAATGCATACTATCCAACGTGAGAGAGTTATTTAAGAAAGAAATTCAGTCTACGAATATAATATATACAGTGATAATATATACAGTGATAATATATATATATATGTATATATATATATATATATATATATATATATATATAGATAGATAGATAGATAGATAGATAGATAGATAAATAGATAGATATGAATATATAAAATATATGTATATATAAAGAAAATAATTACATATATATATATTATATACAAATATATATACAATAGGTACATATAAAATGTAAACATATATAAATATTTATAATATTTAATATTATATATATATTTTATGTATATACAATACACTGTTATATATATTATTGTATATAATATAAATAATATAGAAAGATAGATTAGTAAAGTTAATGATATAAAATGGCGTAGTACATTCTCATACAAAATTTTAAATGTGCAATAATCTACAATTCCCTCGTATAAGGTATTTATTTTTATAAAATGTTTCAAAATCTGTATCCGTTATAAATAACATTTAAAATATATATATATATAAATATATATATATATATATATATATATATATATATATATATATATATATATATATATATATTTCGATTCGCGTTATAATTTTTCGTCTCGGACGCTAACTGAATTTTTACCAAAAATAAAATAATCTCCATGCTTGAAGAAGTCTGAATGTAGAGTCGAAAGTAATTGTGTATTAAAGAACATTTATACAGCTTATATATTTTTAAAACAGGGATCATGACATTCCTCGAGTGATTTGTAGGTTAATACACCTTTAAAATTTTGTTTGTAAAGAAATTTCGCCATTGAACTGCAACACTTATTTAATTTATTTTATATATAATGCATATCATCGGACGTGAGGAGGTTATTAAAAAGAAAATCCATGGCCTGTTATATATATATATATATATATATATATATATATAATATATATATATATATATATATATATATATATATATATACTATAGGTATAATATATTACATATATATAATATATACATATATAATATATTTAATAAATATATAAAATTTACAACTTACATATAGAATGTATAAATAATATATATATATATATGCATATAATACATATATATGATATATAAAAGATATTTATATAATATATATATATTTATATATATATATAAAATACAAATATATACATATATATGTATAATATATGTACATAAAAATATATATATATATATATATATATATATATATATATATATATATATATATATATATATATATAATATATTTATATATATTATATAAAATATTCGTAAATATATAAAATATATCTATATGAAAGTATTAGATTAATATATATATATATATAAAAGTATATATAATATATATATATTACTAATGTAAAATATACGGATATAAAGGATATATGTATAATATATAATATTATATATATTACGTATAATATATTAAAATATTATATAATATATATGCATACAATATTATAAATATATATATATATATATATATATATGATATATATATATATATATATATATATATAAGATATATAAACATACATATAAATAAATACATATATGTGTGTGTATATATATATATGCATATAATATATAAAATACATTATATATAAAATCTCTATATATATTATATATAAGACATATCTATATAATGCATATGTAATATATACATAATTTTAAATATATAAAATCTACTAATGTAATATGTAATACATACAATATGTAAATAATATTATATATATTATATCATATATGTAATATTATATATATATATATATATATATATATATATATATATATTATAAATATGTACATCACATTCTTGCCCATTCCAATACAATTTGAATATTCTAAATTTACTCTCCCCTTTCGATTATACTTCCTATTGTTCGTTTATATCTCAAAATTAATTCGTAAGGAAATCATTTGTTTTATAGCGCCAGTTGTTACCGAAATGTTAAAACTAAGATTGTGTCGTAAATATAATCGTTGTCTATATCATATGCACTTTCATTAGAGGGAAGATACATTTGTACATATACATATTTTTAATCTACTTTATTTACCACTAATGAATAAGCATATTTTTCATAAATTTAACTGCACGCGGATGCATAATTACTAAATATGATTAGAAATTATAAAGAAATTTGATTTGATAAAAATGTATCTGATTTATCCATTTTAATGCTTGACAAATTTTTCGCTCAATGCAAATTTCTCATTTTAAAACATTTAAATTGCCTTAATACAGGTACGATGGCGTAATGGATAGCGGTTCGGATTGCGGAGAGCGGGGTTTGTATTACAGTCGAATCCATTATATTCACTTTCGTGCTATTCCCCTTGGAAAAGGTATGAAACCTCTTCTTCTCTAACAGGCTATGTTTAAATAGAATGAAAATCTGCGGAAAAAAAATAAATGTGGATAAAGCGTTGGTTAGATCCGGTGACAGGACCCAAAAAATGTGAGTTCAATACCCGGTTAAGGCAGTGGAGAACTTTCAGGGGAGAATTAACAGGTGATAACTGACATCCATTAAACTTGGCACGTGGAACTAGAACAGTGAACGAGGTAAAGGTTTCAGTTCGACACTCCAACCACCTGAAGAAGGCTGGAGCTTACAACGTTCGAAACGTTGTAATAAATATGGCGACAATGATTAGGACAATAGTCCGAATAATGTATATAGTGTACATAATACCTCGTTACAGAAATAGAGACAGATACGAAATAATTAACACATTCCACAAAAGAACTGTTTGTTACCCTCTGGAGAGAAGTTTAAAATTACAAGAAAACCTGAATATTCGCTTTACGTTTTTGTTGCTGGGAGTATCGCCTGTCCAGTAAAGACCGATTGACCTCCCAGTTTCCAGCCATTCTAGAACTAATGCCTTACACCATCTGGGCACAGAGAAGTCTATGATCCGAATAGTCTAACTGGTGGAACGTGGGGCAATCTTGCAAATCTAGATTGACACTTCTAATTAACATTATATCCAGGTAGTTGGCTATTCGGAAAGACAGCAACTTAAGAACCCACGTCCACATCATCGGGTCTGGATAATCAATTCAGTATATAACGACGAGCCCAAACTCGCCAATCAAATCAACCAAGCTATGATCGCCCTATGACCTGTCGCTAGCAATCCCCTGTCTATATTGGGGTCCAGGATGACATTGCATTCCATCATTAAGACTAAGGAGGCGGAGAACGGGGACTATCCCTGCACAATCTGGTGATCGTTTCTTTTGTTGGGGCAACTCCATTTTTCCGATTCTGAGCTTCGGGAACTTTTCTTTGCTCCCACTACTTGGTCACATACTTTTAGATTTCCGCGGTGTCACGTATCAAGCTACTGACAGGGTCGTCCGAAAAGTTACTTGGATCCTCTATGGACAACATGTCCACAGATGTGAACTTAAAAAGAGACCTCAAGAGAGCCTTCTACTGGAAAGAAAAGGCTATTCCTAAGACCTGTCAGTCTATTTGGCATATCTCCTTCCCTTCTGAGGAAGAATTTTTTCCTATTTCTCCCTGGAAAGGTTTGGGGACGGAGATGGTGCCCCAATAGGATTCTTTTATCTGGAGAGGGATGGAGAGGATGGAGCTTTATTAGGGGACGGAAGATGGCTCCAAACCTTAACTGACTCCGGCCTACTTCTACCAATTCTCTTCTACGTTTTTAAAACTTTCTGTCTCTCTTTCTTTTCCCTTCCTCTTTTTAGAGAGGAGGACCGGAATGGTGACATTGCTTCCACCTCCATATATGGATCTAATTGTATAAATTTCCACAGGCTCCGGCCATCGCTAAGTCTGCTCGGGCTTTGTCTGCACGGACTATGTCTGTTCGAGTTCTCTCTGCTCGGGCTGTCTGCTCGGGTGGCTGCTGCAGCTCTTGTCGCTGATGCTGCTCCACGTGTTCTTTCTTCTGCACTTTCCGCTGCTGTTGCTTTTACATATTCGGCGGTTGTTGCTGGTTTGGCGTCGTCTCGTGTGAGATTCTATTCGTTGGATGGGTAACCAACTATTTTTACTTTCCTCAAAACTTCCTTTTACATACCGGAGACGCTGTTACACTGGCCAGGTTTATCCTCCTCCTCAATTTCTTTGGATGCTGCCGTTTTGGGTACTGCTGTTGTTGCTGGTGACGTTGCTTCGGTGCCGCGTTTCTGGCCAAGTGACCCGCCGCACCACTTGACCAACAGTGAGGTCGACAAACTTCCACGATCAGTAACATTGCGTCTTCGACATGACAGTATATCCAGGATGACCATAAAATTTTACCTCATCTTGGTGATATCCAGTACGAAATCCCACGAAGATACCCCTGTTTTACTAGAGATTGCTTAAACATCTTCAATTTAACCAAACTTGGAGAAAAAGTCTCCGAACCGCTACTCTCTAATAACCATGGCACTCCAATCAACGAATCATTGGTCCTCCGATTGAGCATATATTACGTTTGCAGTCATACTCCTTGTCGTTTATAAGTTACACGCCGGTTTACGCGCGTCGTCCTCTTTGGCAAGCAGGGTGCCCCATAATGCATTGGACCTCCTGGAGAGGATTTTAGGGCTTTTTAATGCCTCCTTCATGGAATTCCAACTCCGATGAGCCGCCTTCTTACCATATCCGTTGTTAAGAAGGAGATTGTCACTGCATCTATGACTTCGAGAATAGGTATAGGGTGCGGATTATTTCTGCAAAGATACGTAGACCCTCGTGATACTTTTCTTTGGCCTCGTAGCAGCTGATGCAGACACAAGGGGTGGTGTCGATTCCGGCAGTTGTTGGGGAGACTCCCCCATTCTCTGGTGGTTCCCTCACCAGCACGTTAACGAAAACAAAAATGAAACACAACAAAGAAAGGCTGTTACAACAGTCTGTGGGCGAGAGAAAAATAGATTAATTTTGCTATTACACAAACAAAAGCACGTCGTACTAATGCAATCTAAGTCACTACAATAGTATTATATTCTTTTTCCTTGATTAATTAACCCAGGATTAATTATCTGATTGAACTGTTCCATTCATAATATTAAGGAGGGTAAGTGGCTCTTAACACATCACTATCGATAGGGTTGTACATTTATACATATATGTACAAGTATAAAAACTAAATACTGTGATATAAATACATTGTGTAACTAAAAATAGGACATCTGATTTTTCATCTGAAAGTATTTAAGAATAGTTTTATTATATATATATATATATATATATATATATATATATATATATATATATATATATATTCGTGCGATCCTCACGAATACACTTATAGACATCTTAGTGGTTATATTACAGTCATTGCCATTAATAAATTTAACATAAATATTAAGGGCTCGACAAAAAATTCGAGAGGATCGCCAAAAATAAATAGACGATATATGTTCAGATTATTGTTTGAATATCTATCTATCTATCTATCTTTTATATATATATATATATATATATATATATATATATATAGTGAACATTGAAGTCAACGCTTAGGGCTCTTACTGTTGGCTTCAACGTTCACTATATATATATATATATATATATATATATATATAGATAGATAGATAGATAGATAGATAGATAAATGATATGTATGTGTGTGTGTGTGAGTGTGTGTATAAAGTGAACGTTGAAGTCAGCACTAAAGCCTCTATATATATATATATATATATATATATATATATATATATATATATATATAAATATATAATATATATAAGTCAACGTTGAAGTCAAAGACCTTCTAAGTGTTGACTTCAATGTTCACTTTTATATTTACACACGATCTTTCTCCGATATTGAGCACTTTATCCAATAAATATAGCAAACCTTAAGAGTAAATTTCATCAGTTACGGTCTGATGACAGGATACCCAAGATCCTAATGTGCAGCCAGTTAGACGATGGCTACAGTAATGTAAGACGCCCATGGCTTAGATACAATGACAAGCTGAAAAGCAACTTGTCAGCAGTCAATATACCACATAACACCTTCAGCGCTTAACCTTGGAGCGGTTAGAATGGAGGTCAACGTCTTTTAGTGGACTGAACAATTTTCCATCTGCTTTTCTGAATCATCTTCAAGAAGCGAGAGCAAGATCTAAAAAGTCAGCCAATCTAACAGTGATTTCATCTCACAATCCTCACACTTGCTCTATATGTGACCTCCTTTGTAAATCACTAGCAGGTCTTAAATACCACTTAAGATTATCGCACAAAATTTCAGAACTGAATCAATAAGCTGCCAGATCATCATACATCGAAACCGACGGGAGAATCCATTATTATTGTTGAAACTTAAATAAGCATGAATAATACAACACAAAATACGTTAATAAAAATGTATTGAAACAAAGAATAGGTACACAATATTTACAGTTAGTTTATATATTCTTGGAAATGTTCCTGCATAATGGGTTGCCAGATCATCAGAGATCTTCCCCGTCTTCCGGTACCAACCCATATTTATATGGTCGGTACCTTATGTAAATTAGGTGTATCATTTAATTTATATATATATATATATATATATATATATATATATATATATATATATATATATATATAATATAATGCACAGGGGACAGAAAGAGAGACCCCCAAAATATACACGATTTTGAATTTAATTTTTAATATTTATAAACATTTAATTTAATAATTAATTAAAACCGTTTATATTTTTCATAAGTCAATATAAATGATTTTTTCTTAATTTTAAACTTGTTTGTGAGTTACTAAGCAGGAAAGTTATTGCCATTTACTGAGTTATTGAATTTTTGTGGGACATCTTGTATTTGGGCGACAAAAAAATTAACGCAAAAGAAAGATAAACACTGAAGTTACAGGTTCCATAGCTCTAACATTTATTTCCCTTTTTTTTTAATTCAGTAACCCATTATTAGTCAGGTATATATTCTTTTTCATATTATCGTTAGTTTCAAATACAGTAATATTTTACAAAAAAATTTTACCAGTTTCCCAATTCTATTTAAATTCCTGCATATATGCCAGCAATTCGCACTCATTTCTCCAGCATGAGAAAAAAGATCTGTATCTTTAGAGAATTTCGGAGGCTGGAAATAAAAAAAACAAAAACAAAATAATGACACCATTTTCGGAAAGTATTATTCATATGTAGATTCATATAACGAGAAAAAATAATGGCAAGTTATGATTAAAATGTCCATAACCAAAATTATTAGCTGAATTTCGATTTGGAAAAAATACTGTATAATATCAAATCTATTTACTGAATAGTGGCCACTGAATTAATTTCATTGACAAGGAAAAAGATGTATCTGAAAATATTTCAAATAAATGATATGTTTATATCTTTAGGCTCTGAATTTGTACAGGATCAGCTGAAAATGTTATTATTAGCTGGCTTAAATAATCAGATTTCTTTTTCTCTTTATACTTCTTGGGTAATTTTTATGATTAGTGTCAGACAAAATGAATGCACACACATATATCTTTTTGTTTTAAGGCATTTAAACGAGCGGATATTATATATATATATATATATATATATATATATATATATATATATATATATATATATATATATATATATGTGTGTGTGTGTGTGTGTGTGCGTGCATGTGTGTGTTTCTATATATATATATATATATATATATATGTATGTAGAGAGAGAGGGGGGTAGGGATAGAGAAATATAACGAGATATATTAATAGAGAGAGAGAGAGAGATAAAGAATGAGAGAAAGAAAAGGAGAAAAAAGAAAGTAAATAGGTAGAAAGAAAAGAAAGAAAATGTGAGATAGAGAGAAAAGGTGATAGATAGATAGATAGATAGATAGATAGATAGATAGATAGATGAAAATCCAGAGTGAAAGCCTGTTGAGTTATCAAAACAAAAACTCAAATAGAAAAAAATACTTGCCTATACAAGACAAGAATATAAACAAACTAAGAAAAAAAAAAACAAAAAAAAAACAAAAAGAAACGCAGTCAACATCCTAAATATTTGCCAGCCGCCGTATTCAATAAGTTTGGATACGTAATAACTATATATAGTTTGGAATGTCTTAATCAGGTTAACACACACACACACACACACACATATATATATATATATATATATATATATATGTGTGTGTGTGTGTGTGTGTGTGTGTGTGTGTGTGTGTGTGAAAAATTTCTCAGTGTTAACCTGTAGAGAAAGACATTATTTATAAATTTAAAAGACAATAGGAAAACTAATATTAGCCGACGCGTTTCGTCCAGTGTGGATTTCTTCATGGCAATTACGAAATGAATTTATTATTATTAGTTATTATTAGTTATTATTAGTTCGTTTTTGCCTTCGATGAAATGTTCATCGTTTTACCAAGATATAAATGTAAATAGACCCAGTAGACTAAAATAATACAACGACTAGTCGTTCAGCTGTTGAATTTTGTTACGCCTAGTCTACCAAACAAAGGGATCTAATTAAATTTATGTCTCCGTCAGCTCGGGACTTACGTATGAAAGAGAGCAAGTCAAATGTTATCCGCACATTCGGCATAAAAACTTTAGGTTTTTCGCATTGTATTCTGCTCATGGGTGCTTATAGTTACGAACCAGGTTAAGTCAAGTCGTTTTTTCCTGTAAGACCTACGGTTGTGGGCTAGGGACGTCCTCCTTCACTGGGTTCTACATCACAACTGACTTCGTTGATCAATATCCTGATTTCATTCACCGGCGGTCACGTGATCATCGTGACTATCTGAACAAAAAGGGAGAGAATCGCCGTTTTTAACCCAATAATATGATGACACAACAATGCTGATGGCACAACGCTATATGGATGCTAGATGGATGTACCACACTAGATGACCAAATCTTGGCAGTTGATCCCACCTCTGACTTAAAAATCTCGGTGGGGGAAATCTCTTTGGTCACATTTGCAGCCTTGAAACTAAACTAGTGATGTTCCATCATCCGCTTGAATTTTCACCGATCGCAAACATATATATATACAACACACACACACACACACACACACATATATATATATATATATATATATATATATATATATATATATATATATACAACATAAATATAAATACAACGTCTATATATAATATATACAATATATATATATATATACATATATATATGTGTGTGTGTGCGTGTTTTATAAATGTATAAATAAAATAGCATTTATTAAAAATAATAATCTCAATATAATTATGCAAGTGTTCGAATATAATTTTATATCCAATCTGTCTTCTGAATGCTGAAAACACGACATATATATATATATATATATATATATATATATATATATATATATATATATATATATATTAATATCTATATATATATTATATATATATGTATTAATATATATATATTATAAATATATATTACTATATATATATATTATAAATATATATTAATATATTTATTAATATATATATATAAATTAATATATATATATAAGAATATATATATATATATATTAATATGAATATATATATATATATATATTAATACATACATATATATTAATATATATATATATATATATATATATATATATATATATATATATATATATATATATATATATATAGATAGATAGATAGATAGATAGAGATAGAGATAACTTGAATATTCCCTTAAAATTTGAAAGGCTGTCTTCGCTCGATATTAACGCTTGTGCCCACTTTTATATGTTCATAAGTTCTTTCCTGATATTGAATACTTTTAACCATAAATATAAGTTTATATATTTATATATATATATATATATATATATATATATATATATATATATATATATATATGTTTGTTTTTCTCTCTGTGTTTAAAACCTTCTTTTTAATCATTTGACCCTAAGCAACACAATAAAACCACTAGCATGCAAGGGGCTCCTAAGTGTTAGTCAATATAAGAAAAACTACTGCTAAGTAGGTAGGACAGTAAATAACAAAAAATAAGGAGACAAGATTAACGATTGACATTGCATTTACATTTCTGCAGTTCAGAGTTGACTAGAAAAGCAAGACTGTGTCAGAGTGTTCCACAAGCGGTAAAAGAAACGGTTACCGCTAGCTATTTCAATTGTAAAATGATGAAACTATGCCGCTAATTTAGTACTTCGCTCAATTCTTTTATTTATTATAATAGACATAACAACTGATACAGGGAAACAACAGCAGTTTATTTTTTCATTCTTTCAGCAAAAGCAAGGAGATCAAGCCACTAAGACGCAAAGGATTACTGAGCATGAAATAAAATAAGAAAATCTTATTAAGCTGAAAGCTCAATAAATAGGATTCATATAGGCAAAAAATGCTGTTTGATGCCGTCTTATTCTTTTTAAAGGTTGTATTTGGCAGGTAAGAACGAAGCGGCAAGAGATTTCGCCTCGCCAGAATACAACAGAAGGTTGTATCAAAATCAAACTTAGTATTTCAACAGTAGAATGATGAGAAATTCTAATACGATGCTTCACTTCCTGAAGTCGACGTACTAAAGAACGAAACACATTAGAACAATTGCCATACAAATATTTATAAAAAAGAAGGAAAGAGAGAAACTAAATTTGTGTGTTTTTGGAAAATGAGTGAAGTCAAAATGTCAGTCCAGGACCGTTAATTTTACCAGTCAGTTCGATATATGACTGACAAGTTAGATATTTTCTCGCAGTATGTTGCCATTGCCATTTCTTTCTGCGGTAGACCAGCTTCCATCCAAGGCTATAGAAACTGGTCTGTTCTGCTCTTTAGCCACAGATAGTGGAGAAGATGAAGATTCATACGTTTCCCAAGGGTATTAGCACCTAAGTGTATGTAATAGATTCGAATGCAATTCGAACTCGGCTCTCATATTACACTATACGAGGCCCTCTCCATTACTTCACTGTAAGAATTCCCAATTATATATAGCCAGATGTAGCAGAAATATTCAATGCATGGACGCGTGGTGGCTTTATAAACTCACAAGATTTATTCTGGTGAGAGAAATAGACAAAGATGCAGACTTTCTCGAAGCAAACCTAGAAACCTGATTCAATATAATCACTGTACTTCATGCCAGTGGAAAACACATTGAATAGTGTTAATTATCACCTTCAAAACTCTATTCACCACATACTCACTATCGGTTGTTATCTATTTTCCAGACGCCATTTATTTAATGGGATAATAGCTGTACAAGGACGCTTGGAACGTGGCTTTTCACATTCATCGTTGTCGGCACCGCTGAAACACATTAAACACAGTGTAACAAGAGGTTTCAGAAAGTATTTTTCACCTTTTTTCAGGGTGACGATAAATTAAATGACATATCAGAATTTCATAATGACCTTCACATCAGTCAATATTTCCCGAGTTAATATGCGTAATCACTCTTACTGGGTGGTATGACTGAATTTGTTCTGCCGCAGGACCAAACTCCGAGTCATCAAGCTCATGATAATAACGACGAAGCTCGAACTGTGGCTCTAAATATCTCGAAGGCGTTTGACAGGATAAAAAGAAGCTGGAAGAGATTTCTACTCACCAGAAGTACAATAGAAGAGACTATTAGAATATAATTGACTGTTACATCTAATTATTTCAACAGTAAAATGACGATGCTTCAGTTCTTTGAGTCGACGTACTAAAGAAGAAAACTCATTGGTCTTTGTTATACTACCTATTCTATGGTAAATAGACTCTCCCACACATAATAAGTAGTAGTAGTAGTAGCGGTCGACAGATGGGATCATTGGTGTTGAGTGAGTCAGTCAATGTCAGACATTGAAGTATCAACCATCACAACTAGATTGCTGCGTCATTAACTCTTATTTCAAGTTCCTAACGTTTTGTACATCGAACCTAATTTAGGACGACTTAGTGAAAAACAAGCCTCCACTGTGAAAACTACTCTACAACAGTTTTCTACACAAGCTTCTGGGCGATGTCATCCCAGGACAAATGTTTGATTTAATCCAATCGCTCCTATCAAATCACGAAATGATGTTAGCTTTGAATCGGCTCGCTTCCAGATCATTTCACGCGAACACGATATCCCTCAAGAGTCTATCATGGGTTCTACGCTCTTTCCGATCTTCATCAATGATCTCCCTAATATCATCAGTTCCCAATGCAGATGACATTACTATTTATGCCTGTCTCAATAGCAGCTCCGTCAGAGATGAAACAGTCAATCTGGCAGCTGCTCTTGACAGGGGGGTACGATCATTGGTTAACTGGGGCAGAAAATGGATTGCAAATTTCAAAGTGTCCAAAAATAAACTGCTCACATTTAACCAACATAGTGAAACGTCCCAGCCCGCCATCAGTATGGTTGGCGCTAAAATCCTGGATATTAACACTCTGTGCCTTCTTGGCCTATACGTTTTTAACTTAGTTGAAGTGGAGCCAGTGCATCGAATAAATAGCTTCATCTACGGCAAGGAAATTTGGTTCATTTTATCGTGTCAGGATATTCGTCAGATCTTACCCATTTGTAAATCTGCCATTCGTCCGTGCATTGAATATTACTGCCATATCTGGTCTAGTGTTCCTGCTATTCGTCTCGAGATTCTTGCCAAAGTCCAAAGAATGATCAGGAATGTAATCGATCCTGACATGTCATCTCGATTTACGCCACTTTCGCATTGCTTCCTTCTATCTTTCTACAAATATCTTCATGGCAACTGCTAGGACGATATGTTTTTTTCCATAGTGCCCCGATTACCTGAATTTAAGCGTTCTACTAGATTGACATCTAGGTTCTACCGTTTTACTGTTGAAATAGTTAAATGCAACTGCCACTTCTACTCCAACAATTTCTTTTCTGGCACTTCCCGCTTGTGAATCTCATTTCTGTTTAAATGCTTTCATGATAACTACTATCTTCACAAATTCAAATTCAAGGTAACTCGGCATCTTCCGTCCGCTTGAATCCCGTTTATCCTTTTTGCTTTACTTAATCCTCCGTATACTAAGTCTTTTCATTCACTATCTCTCCTTGTAATCCCCTGTGTACTGTGGAATTAACGTTTTCTTTTGGGTGAAATGATTTAAAAAAAAACAATTGATGAGGGACAATAAGAGAATATTTTTAAAATCATTTCACACTAAATAAGACAATAAAGCTACTAAGACGCAAGGGTGCGAGAATAAGAGAAAGAAAAGAAAATATTATAACATTCATAAGAAAAAAAATTGTCCGTAAATTAAGAAGACAGACGATAACGATTGACATTTTATTTAATTTTTTTTGGTAGTCAAAACAGATTGAAAAGCACAAAGCTAGGAGTGACCTCCTCGAGCCAGAAGTACGATAGAAAAAAATGTTAGCCTACAACATACGGTTACATCTCGCCATTTCAACTCTTAAATGATTAGACTTTACCGCCAATCTAATAGTACGCTTACATTCATAAAGTGTTGTTACCAACGAGGAAAGATCATCAAAACAATTACCATTAAAATACTTATAGAAAAGACAAAGGGAAGCTGTTTTACGAGGGTGGCAATGTGTTTGAAGCCGAGATGCCAGGTCAGGACCTATAACATTGCCGATTAACCCTTTGTATTTTACCCAAAAATTTCTAAATACATAGCTGAAGCAACAGAACAGATTTTTCAGCCATATTCAATGCATGCACGAATGGTAGACTTATATATGTGCTAGATAGATTCTGACAAGAAAAGATTTTTAGAAAAACACATTAGAAGCAGGTTCACTTGATCCAATACATACATTGTACATCATATAAGCACAAGACATTAGCCAGAGAAGTCGTAAAGAAGATGCATTAAATTCGGAGCAACCCACACGTATGCATTTTAACGTGAGTATGCAAGACAGTGCATTAATATTATGTATAGTGCATTATCGGCTATGGAAATGACTTCGTAACATTTTCTCTTATCAAGGTCAAAGATGAATAAACTCCGATATATTGACGAATTTCTGTAGCTTATATTTGTTTTACTACGCTGAATATCTTAAAATGAAAAACACAACACACACACACACACATATATATGTGTGTGTGTGTGTGTGTGTGTGTGTGTGTGTATATATATATATATATATATATATATATATATATATATATATATATATATATATATATAATTATTTAATCGAAAATAAATATGTTATAAAATCACCTCAAAATAGCCATTTTGTTTCAAAACTTGTAGTGTCTTATCAAGTGATGTTGAATGTATAATAAAGGAATATTTGAACACTTCTTGGTAGGTGCATGGGCGTATCTTTGTCAATGTATGTGTGTGTATGTGCGTGTCTTTGTCAGTGTGTGTGTTTGGTCGCTTGTGTGTGTCCTTCATTGTGTGTGTATGTTGTCGTGAGCATATTTCATGTCTTGTCGCTTTTCTGCGTGTTTATATATCTAAACATGTCCGCGTGTTTATGTATTATAATCTGATTGTGTTAGTATTGTCTTTTGCAAGATTTCATCCTAACCTGGCCATGTTTTCATTCCAAAAGTATCTAAATTGTAACGGAGTTCAGAACAGCATTAGATCTTAATGTTTATTCCAATTTCAATCAAAACAAAATAAATAAAAAAACTTATGTAGTTTTTCCTCAGTTTCTTCTTTAAATAATTTTATAATTTTAAACTTAATATAGATTAAACCTAAATTTAAAGTTAATCATTTTTAATTTAAAATTTTATATATAATTTAATATTTATTAGTTAGAATGAATTCTATTTTAGTCTAACCCTAACATTAAAGCATTAAATAATTATTAAAGTCAAAGTTTGTCGTCAAGTTTTTTGGATTCTCATATACTTGTATTTTGATTGGTTATTTCAGCTTATGTAATAGCCTTTCCCCTAGCGAGGGGTGTTTGATTGATTAAAACCCTTTATTATACATTCAACACCAACACTTGATAAGACACCAGAAGTATTAAAACAAAATGGCTATTTTTGTAGTGATTTTATTACATATTTATCTTATAATTTTCGAATAAATAATTATATGTGCTCTCCTCTATATTGAGCACTCTTTAAAGATTAATATTTGTTGGTTATTGGAAATTATTCCGTATACAGCAATCCTATACTTGGATATATATATATATATATATATTGTTACGAACTGGTTCTAAAAAAAGAAAAACGTGGTTTCTTTTCTCGGTCTTCACTCAGAAATGGAAGCGACACAAGGGAATCAACGAAGAACAGACACAAGACGATGGATTTCAAAATAAAACATTTATTTACAAATATATATAACGAAATAAAGAAAGAAAGAAAAAAAAAAGAACATTCATTTAACAAAGGGGGAAGACATCATTTGATTCGCCGAAGCGAGAGTTCTGATGATAAAACAGTATCTTGGCCGGCCGACAATGTTCCTGGATTCTTCTTCTTTTCGCAAGTGTTCGAGGGTCCACAGCATTTCATAAAGACATTTGGTTGGGTCGACCAGTTCCGTAGCAGTCCTTCCATCACTAGTCGACAGACTTTACTGTCTTCCTCATCTCAGTGGGCGGTCTGACGATTTTTGCCCAGCGACGTTCAACTGCCGCTGGTCAGAGGAAAACTGAAAAATACCTTTTTTGGTTTTCGCTGTCCCCAAAGACAGTCACGTGGATTCCCTTCGTCCTTGACCGGGTACGCAGGAGGATAGGGCGCAAATCACGCAGTGCTTGTGTGATGGCCAAAAGTTCAACACATGCTCAGTACGTTCCGATCACGTGAATCGCAGCAGGAGACCCTGATGGTGCCTGGAATTCCCTCATGGTCAAACGCGAAATCTTGGAACCTGGAACCAGGTCATTCTCGCGTCGGGTCACTTCGAAGTTCACGGGCCCTTGGCTTGTGGGTGGAAGAGAGGATAAGGAGAGAAAGGATTTGTGAAGAGAAAGGAAGTATATGGCGGATCATAGAATATATTCACTCGCGAGTCGGAAGCATTGGATTAAATTTCTGTTTTTATTTATTTAGTTATTTTTCTTTTATATCTAACTAGTTTTCTCTTTATTTAAGATTTTACTTTAGCCTAACGCCTATATGGTTAATGAAATCGTAGCTACGTGACAATATCTATCTATCTATCTATCTATCTATCTATCTATCTCTATCTATATATATATATATATATATATATATATATATATATATATGTGTGTGTGTGTGTGTGTGTGTGTGTGTGTGTGTGTGTGAAAATCTAAAAGAACGAGTTAGGGTGAGAATTAGAATAAATCGAAAGGCTAGAAAGATAAATAAAACTGAATAGATTATAAACGTAAACGAAAGAAAATTACACAGAAAATTCCCATATACATTGCAAGAAATATTTATATGATATCCACCATAGTCAGCAGCTGTGATTAGTATCAGATTTATTAATATTCATGAGCTCCTCTCCATGAATGTAAAACTTCCACGGCTGGCATAAAGCCACAACAGCACAGATTTCACGTATTATGATTTTAGTACTAGCAGACGCCCAGTTGGCGGTACACAAAAGCTCATTGGACAGCGTGCTGTCGGAAAAACAGATCATATATTACATAAAGTATATTACGAATACCAGTGAAGTGACCAGCGGGGATGCATACTCCGTCTGATTTAGTTATATATTATGCGTATTTTTTTTCCATCTTCTAAAGATGATGTCGGTATCCTGTCTCTGAATTCATCGGTTATGAAAAAACTTTCAACTACCAACACTCACGATAAATTGATGTTCCCTCAGTAACTCTTTAACCCAACAAAGACCACAAATGAAACTCCTATATGCGATCCATAGCTAAAGATGCAGAAAAAATTGTCGGCTATTTGTACTGTTCCAGCAAGTATCTTAATCGTCTTGCTATCCTCTATTTTTATAAGAGCCAGATCATACCTAAAATGCAGCACTGATGACATATTTAGAAAGGAAATACCTTGTTTTCACTTTCTAGTCACGATAAATTCGGAAGACGTCTCTACGTCCTTGTCGGTTGTTGTGGATTCCGGGGATGGAATCCTGCACAAATAAGTAAACAACGCCAGTAATTGAGATAGAAAAATAAGTGTATTAAACGTAAGAATACAAACTTGAAATGAAGATTAGTAGTCCAGGAAGGCGGGTTAGTAGAAATGTATATGTACATGTCTCTGTAAGTGAATCCGTAATTATCTCTCTTTCTGGACTCTCGTATAACTCTGGGTGAATACACTGTCTCGATCTTTTTGTCACGCTATCTCTCCATAGTATAAGTATTCTTTGGACGAGTCCATCTTGTGTACAAGGGGCGAGCCCCACAATATGGTGGACAAATTATTTCCAAACTGTTAAACGTCTCTGACAGGTGGAAGGGGGCAAACCTCTAACTACTCCATCGCTACTTCCAAGAAAAGTACTCAGATGAACTACATTCCTTGTTCCGACTGTTCTGGCTTTCATTGTTAGGATCCGACATGCTAAGCACATTTTAGCGAACCACCGTCATTTCTTGCATATTTTATTGGGGAGAAGTGAGGTCCACTCGAACAGCCTTTTCCTGCGAGACATTACTCAGTGGAGCTGACCCTTGAAAGGATGTTTTCACGATCACTACGATCTTAACCCGTTTAAGTTTAGGAATAACGGGTCTTGTCCAATGTGAACCACACTGTAAGAAAAAAATATCAATGAAAATTAGGAAGAAATGGCTGCAATAATTTTAATATGATATACATACTCAGAAATTATACACATTTGACAATAGAGATAGACAAGAAATCTCTTTAACAAACAACAGAAAAATGAAATTATTATTTAATTTACATATTTCTTTTCTGATGAAACATAATTAAAAGAAAACATTCTAAATTTATTAAAGATTTTTTTTATCTATTCCTTATCCTGCCATTCTGTTGGAGTCTACTTCATATATGGTCGCCTTTGATTTATAAGTATGAATGACTTGGTGTCCTACAATTCTGTTGGATTCTATTCCATATCTGGTCCCATTTGATTTATAAGTATGAATGTCTGGTTGTCCTACAATTCTGTTTGATTCTATTTCATATTTGGTCCCATTTGATTTATAAGTATGAATATCTGGGTGTCCTAACATTCTGTTTGATTCTATTTCATATTTGGTCCCCATTGATTTATAAGTATGAATGGTTGGTTGTCCTACCATTCTGCTGGATTCTATTTTGTATTTGGTCCCAAACGATTTCTAAATAGCAATGGTTGGGTGTCCTACCATTCTGTTGGAATCTATTTCATATTTGGTCCCAATACATTTATAAGTATGAATGTCTGGTTGTTCTACCATTGTGTTTGATTCTATTTCATATTTGGTCCCAATTGATTTATAATTAGGAATGGTTAGGTGTCCTACTATTCTGTTGGATTCTATTTCGTATTTGCTCCCAATTCATTTATAAGTATGAATGTCTGGTTGTCCTACCATTCTGTTGGATTCTATTTCATATCTGGTCCCAATTCTTTTATAAATATCTATGTCTGTGTGTCCTACAAATCTGTTGGATTCTATTTCATATTTGGTCCCAATTGATTTATAAGTATGAATGTTTGGGTGTCCTACCATTCTGTTGGAATCTATTTTATATTTGGTCCTACTTGATTTCTAAATATCAATGTTAGGGTGTCCTACCATTCAGTTAGAATCTATTTCATATTTGGTCCCAGTTGTTTTATAAGTATGAATGGCTGTGTGTCATACCATTCTGTTGGATTCTATTTCAGATTTGGTCCCAATTGATTTATAAGTATGAATGTTTGTGTGTCCCCCCTTTCTGCTGGATTCTATTTCATATTTGGTCCCAGTTGATTTATAAGCATGAATGGCTGGATGTCCTATCATTCTGTTTGATTCTATTTCATATTTGGTCACAATTGATTTATAAGTAGGAAAGTGTGGGTGTCCTTCTATTCAGTTGGTTTCTATTTCATATCTGGTCCCTTTGATTTATAAGTATGAATGTGTTCTTGTCCTTCCATTCTGTTAGAATCTATTTCATATTTGGTCCCAATTGATTTATGAGTAGGAATGTTTGGTTGGTCTACCATTCTGTTGGATTCTATTTCATATTTGGTCCCAATTCATTTGTAAATATCCATGTCTGGGTTTCCTACCATTCTGTTGGATTCAATTTCATATTTGGTCCCAATTGTTTTATAAGCATGAATGCTTGTGTGTCTGTATGTGTATGTGACAAAATATCAGATATGAAATATCCGAAGAAATTATGAGATATATTAAAACCTTGTGGATGCTTATTTTATTTTTATTCTGTTGGCGGCGTTTCTTTCAAGAAGAACTTCATCAGAACAACTGAACATATAAGGAATTTAGCTCGGCGACTTAGAAACGATGTGCTTAATTAGAATTTTCTGGAAATTTTAAGAGTTACTGCATATAAAAAAGAATTATTTGTAAATATATTAAATATCTGTGAAATATCAATGAGATTTGTATTTAGGAAAATATTTGAAATGTAATGTAAAATAGAGTTATTTTATCTAGAAAAACAAAGTCTGATTCATGAACGTGCGTATATATGACAATATATATGAAAAGCGGTTTCGTTTTTTAAAGAGTTAGCTTTAGTTAAAGAGAGAATCGGCCGGTCACAATATTCTTCCAGTTTACATTCATTATTCTTTTGATAGATGGATTTTTTTTAAAAATATACAGTCAACAACGAAATTATTATTACACCCATCAATTTTGAATATTTTTATCTATTTCTCATAAACTAATGCCCGTATATGATACCTAGTTTTTTTATATGTTAATAAGCACAAATAAGTAATATAAAACTCTATTTTCAGAACAATAAATTAAATATAACAAATTTGACAGGCGAATTATACAAAAGAGGAAAAGACAAAATTATTCGTAAAGTAGAAAATATCTTTTCCGATTTTGAATAATTCGCCTGTCAAATTTGTTGCATTTAATCTACTGTTCAGAAAATTCATATTTATATTCGTTTTTGAGGTTATTAACATATAAAAACCTGGCATCATACGCGCATTTGATTCTCAGAAATGGATAAAGTATTCAAATTGTTAGGTGTACGAATATTTTTGTCGTTGACTGTATGTATTTAAATGATGATGCTATATTCTCTCTAAATATGCAAAGCTCTCTATTATTATTATTATTATTATTATTATTATTATTATTATTATCATTATTATTATCATTATGTTATTTCCTTTGATTTCAGGTGTGTACTCATTTCTTTCCCTGTTCCGACCAGTGACCTGAAATGGCATTTTCAACTGAGTAATTAAAAAAGAACAAAAAAAAAAACAACAAAACCAAAAAAAAAAAAAGAAAAAAAGCCTTCCCTCATTTGTGGGCTGTACTCGTGAAAACATTATTTTTTTTTATATTTATTTAATGCATAGGCTACGAGGAACCCGTTGAATGAGTCTACTGGAAACTTTTCCAATCAATCCAACGCCTTCAACTACAAGAGAAATTGTTGATGTTCTCTTGAACCATATTTTTGAGATTTCGATTTCAAGGTCATGTATTTTGATAGTTTTTTGCAGATCTTCAAAAATACTCTGCAGTCTGCAGTGACTGCCATGTCAATGAGGAGGCTAGTTTTTGGCTGCTGTCTCTAATAACGATGTCTGAACGATAAGATTCGATGGTTTTGTCTGTGCATATTGTGAATTCTCATAAAGTTGTTACAAGTCCTATCTCCGTAACCGGGTCTGGGTGGTGTTCATACCAATTTCTTGCAGTTTCCTTTCCGTTGAAGTTGCAGATTTTCAAGTGCAGATGTTGGCCCACTCTGTCTTGCGTGTTTTATATTCCGTGCGTTCCAATACCGCATAACCTGATACAAAATGGTCAATTGTTTCCGGATATTTATCACAGAATCAGCATTTCGTGTTAAGAATTTTTTTCAGTATGTGTGCTTAATAATTTCTAGTTAAAAAGCTGTAGTCCAATGCAGCAAAAAGAAAACCTTCGGTTTAAACTTTTAATTCTGCACTATGTAGCCACTGATGGGTTCTGGGTTTGTCTACAACAGCTTGTTTGGTCCGGGCTGATTATAAAGCGGATTATCTTGCCATCGTTTCTTCAACTGATCGGTTGATTTTTTTTTAAGTACCTTGCAGGTTCAGTCGGTGTATTTTGCTTTTCTTGTATTCCTTCGTCCATTTGAAACGCCATTTTGAAAATGTTGGCTTCCTTTATTACTGAATAAAGCTTACTACTTTCATGTTCTTTGACACATATCATCATCTCGTATACTGTAGTTTCCAGGTAACTTTGAAGGTTAATGTTTATAGTTCTGTAAGACAGTTCTAGTCTAACTAATCCTCTCCCTGCTTCAGATCTGAGCGCCTAGTGAAGATCAAATCAGCTTTGCGATGATGCATGCGGTAGCAGGCGAGAAGCTTTCCCGTTATGGCGTCTATTCGTTTAAAGTCAGCTATGGTTCAGTTCGGTATGTTGAAACTTTATTGCACTACAGGACAGCCAATGCGTTTATGGCTAATATTCTTTTTATTTTTTTTTTTGTTTTTGTTTTTTTTAATTCAGCTTGGTATTCACTACCAGACGCACATTCCTGTAGTAATTATTTCTTACCAAAACCTTCAGTTGGGTAGGCTGTATACTAACTCTTTCGCTAAATCCTAGGTACTTATAGGCTTTCTCCTGTTCCAGTTCCCTATTTGTTGTGTCAAATGACATTTCCTTAAATAATATCACAATAAATTACAGGTAAAAAATAATAATAATAATATGTTACAAAGTATATATTATTATTATTTTTATTCTTTGATTTCTGGCGTTTACACATTTCTTTCCGGGTCGCCTTGGGACCTAAGGTTAGAAAATAGCGTCATGATTTTTCCACTGACAAAAAAAAAAAAAAAAAAAAAAAAAATGATTACATAGATAAAGCCCTTCGTAAGGTGTGGGCTGTACTTGTCAGAACAATTTTCTGTATCTCCTTGAGGCATGGACTTCCAGGAATCCGTTCAATTAGTCTACTGAATCTTTTCCAACCAGTCCTAGGGCTCCAACTACAACAGGGGATTGTTGATGTTCCCCATATGCCACATTTTCGCGATTTCTATTTCAAAGGTCCTTGTACTTTGACAACTTTTTGAATATCTTCAAAGATACATTGCAGTCGGCAGGGATTGCCATATCAATAAGGAGGCACCGTTTTTGTTTGTGGTCTTTAATAACAATATCTGGGCGGTTGGCCTTGATTGTTCTGTCAGTGTGTATTGTGTAGTCCCATAGAATTGTAACAGGTCCTATCTCCGTAACCGGGTCTGGGTGGTGTTCATACCAATTTCGTTCAGTTTTCTTCCCGTAGAAATTATTATTATTATTATTATTATTATTATTATTATTATTATTATTATATTGCCTGTAATTTTTTGTGATAACATTTCAAGGAAATTTCGTTTTTTAGCGTCTGATCTAAAACAATCACTGGTGAATAATTACTGCAGTCAGTTTTCGCTTGGGATTTAACAATATCATATCCTGACCGTTATGTTACCCATTAAAGATAGTATTGATGGGTTTTCGGGATATATTCTGTAATCACGAAAATCATAAAATATTGGTGACGTCTAATGTCACTAAAACATTCTCTCATTGTTTAACAATTCGTTTTGATCTCTCTTTCTCTTTTTATACCATATATATATATATATATATATATATATATATATACACATATATATATATATGTGTGTGTGTGTGTGTGTGTGTGTGTGTGTGTACCAGTTGTGAGAATCTCATTCGTGGTACGACCACTGCGTTTGAAGTAATGAGCCAGATAAATATTTGTACACGAGCGTCGTTCAGTCATGTTCCAACTTCCGCTTTCTTGCGACGCAAACTAGGTCAGTCATTCGTTGCCAAGCAGTACCGGAAGCTGGACATGTTTGTGTCATATTATTTATCATAAAATCAATGAAAGGTAACTGCAGCAGTAGATTAACATTAAGTATTGTGTGGTGATTAATAAAATTTAAGTGATCAAATAACCCCATTACGAATCTATCATTTTGAAAATACTATGTAGAAATTTTGTGTTTTTAGTTGTCCACGATAGCACAAGATGTTGACGGCATATCCCCAAAGAATACAATCAAACGTTTATTTGTAATTGCTGAAAAACTAGAATATGTTCGGAGAAAAAAACGCGAATTCTGGTCTGATTAGTGGATTCATCGCCATGTTATTTCTACCGCACACAATTCATTAGAATTATCATTCATTGACACTTCTATTATTTTAACTACAATTATCAGCATTATATACTGTTTTAAAAAGCGATGATTTGTATTGCAATAAAAGATAAACATATAATGAAAGTGAATTTATACTTCTTTTTGTTCTCCAGAATTCTCAACAAGAATATTAAACACTATTTATTTTATTATATCTTTTATTTAAAAAAAAAAACAAATTTATATTTACAACATTCTGAAACTAATGTAAGCCAATGTTTATCATTTTCTGATTTATAAATAAATAAATATAAAAATAATTTTTATTCATGAATTTATGACCCTTCATCAATTTATTAAAATGTTTGAATTAATCGTTATTGTTTATCGGTCGATACAGTCTGAATCAATATTTGTTTTGCCAATATCAGTTATGCCCGATACACGCATAGGACATCATGTATCTTTCGATATATGGCTGATAAAGCAGATTTTTTTTTCCTGCGGTTGACCAGCTCCCATCCAAGGCTATAGAACCAGAACTCCCCTTCTATTTACCCATAGCTGAAAGGAAAAGAAGAGGATTGATACGTTTCCCAAGGGTTTTAGCATGTAAGTGCATGTAATGGGTTCAACTTGATTTCGAACTCGGCTCTCCGATTCCTCAAACTATTACTCCAGCGTTACTTTTTTCATTAATATATATCAATGCATGAAATCGTTATAGTTTATCATACAGTTTGAATCAAAAGGTGTTTTGCCAACATCAGTTAGTCAGTCAGTTATGTGTCATACGTGATACATGCATAAGCGATCATGAATCCTTGGATTCATCACGGACGAGGAAGATTTTTTCCCCGCAGTAGGACCATTTACGATCCATAGTTACAGAAGCCAGTCTGTCTTGCTATTTACTCATAGCTGGGGGCTAATAGAAGAGGATACATACTTTTCCCAAAGCACGTAAGTGAATGTAATGGAATTCGAACTCAGCTCTCTGATTCCGCAATCTGAGCCGTTATCCATTACTCCACTGCATTCTATTATACAATCTAATAAATTAATAGTGTTTATTATTTTTGTTATCAGTTCTCTAGAAAAGATGTCAATGTATAAATTAAATTTCATATGACTCGCCTTTACGTATACTTTCACGTGGAGTCATGGTTAGAAAGCTTGTCTTGCTAGATCAGTTACGAGTGAGTTCGATCCTCGGTTGGTACACCATCCTTTTTGGCCTTATGTCAGAGCTACGTTTAGAAGATCGCCATATTTTAGAGATTTATTAAAATTCCAATCATTGCTTTTTAAATGAATAAACATTGCCCGAGTAATGAGCGCAATTAAAACAAAAGCGATCTCAATGAATAAACAGTCCTTTTGACACATTGTTAACTTTTGCTGGCAGGAAAGACGAAGTCTGAAAAATTCCTCTTTTTAATTATTAATGTAATTTTAATTATTTTAAAATAAATCAATGTTTACCGGCTATTATGCATTGAAAAAAAAACCCCTTGATTTTAAAACTAAAATGAAATGACAAGACAAGCAGAAACAGTGAAATACTAAGGCGTTATCAATAGATTTGACGAGCCCTGATATACATACATCATTGTCAATTCTCGTCACAAGTTTTTGTCTTGTTCTGAATAAATTCCGTTTAACAGTGGACCGACAAATGTGTCTTTGCTATAGAGCAAGGAAACTTGATATAAAATACATCGATATAGAAGAAACTCGTCAACATCGATAATGTCGATGTGCAATAAATGATCAACATCTCATTTCGTAAAACTTTCCTTCTGCAAACAGTGAAGACAAGTGCAAATTAGCGTGGCCGTCACAATGAACTGTCTGCTGAGAAAATAGGCCACTTGAGATTTTCATCGACGCTTCGCGGATGGGTAGAGACGCGCGGCGGTCTTTGATAAGTCGGTTCAAGAAATTAAATAATATAGAAAGAAATAAAGAAAGAATGGAAAGGGAGAACAAAAACGAATGAGTGAATTAGTTATAATCGTTATAGTTCCTAAATGCTTATTTTTCTTGGAAGGAAATGTTATTACAGTGTGAAATTGCTTCCAATGAGATGTGAAGTGTCGAAGAAATAAACGGCTTTGAAGAAAACTTAACAATTGGGAAGAGAGAATCTGTTTTCATCATAAACATCAGGATATTAATTCTTGTGAATATCGCTACTTCACGTTGAAATTCCGGTTCGCGAAAGATTAGATACTCTACAACCTTGTTCTAAATCACCGAAGCTAAGCAACGTTGAGCATGGTCAGTATCTAGATGGGTGACGGCTTAGGTAAAACTTGTAAGCTTGAATATAAATGTTTTAATGGATAATGATTGCTAACCGGAGAGCCGGCTTCCAATTCCCGTTATGTTCGTTGTATAAACTTAAGCGAAAACACTGTTGATAAAGGTATGAATTCACCTCTTCTCTCCCAGCTATGGGTTAATTAGTAGGACTTGCATAACTAAGTACTTATTATCCCAAAATATTCTGGCTTTAAATAACGTGCAAAGGGTGGATAAACCGTAAAAAATGAACCAAGACACCAATCTAATATCTCTCATAAACTAAGTAAGTAGTTTTTATAGACACATTTATACAGGTTGTGAAAAAGTACACATTCGGAATGTTTACAAAAATAGGCACACACACACACTGATATTTATATAAGTATGTATCAATTAAGGTAAAAATTTATATAGCTTAATGATATTTTTTTAATAAGCATCAGATATTTATTTTAAAATGATACGCCTTCTATACAATGCAATAAAAACCATTGCCTACCATTTTCTCTGTATATATGCGAAAATACCTTTGAGAAGTATAAGAATACATTTCTCCTCCAGCTATGGGCTAAATAACAGGACAGACTTTGTGGTCTATCTTGCTTTGCAACGATTTTCAGTTTAAATTGATAGATGGACGTAACCGTAACTTCTCTGCTAACAATTTCTTAACAGGCTGTTATCCTATCTTATATTATCCCTGTCCATGGATTTAACACACAATTCGTAAATCACCACGCGGCAATTGGTACATTATATATCTGTGCCTGTATAAATGCATGAATAGTGCATCAGGTGATTGACAACGATTTATAAAGATGTAAGATGTTATTAAACAAAAAGAAAAAGCAGTACATTTTTTTAAAGATATTTTTCCACGCGTTTAACTCCGATAAATTGACATATCGGAAAATGCGAAATGCATTTCTGTTTCGTATTATTCGATTGAGTGCGGACCAGACATGCAGAGACCGTTTGTAAGAACACATCACATTTATTATCTTTTTATATTTCTTAAATTTTTTGTATCTTTATCTATATATTTATTTATTTATCTGTAGTTATACGTTTACCTGTTGTTTTGTTTCTAATCATTTCCCACTAAGAAAGGCGGGAATGCCATTAGTTCGCAAGCGGTTACAGGTTAAATCTATCTGGCCACAGATATATTAGAACACATTTAAAAACGCTTACTAGACTCCATCCGAAAATACAAGCATAATAAACTTAACCACATGTACAAAAAAAAGAATAAAAAATAATGAACGCCCTTATAATAAATATAAAAACCAAGCTGTCATTAACATTAAATAAGAACACGACCACAATGTGCTGACCGTGTTTGGAAAATAAAACATTCCTATACTCTAGATATGTGCATATCACAAACGATACATTCAATTAAAAGTAAAAAATAAAATCATCTTTGATAATATTTAAAGCATAGCCGAGGAAATGCAGAACGTTTGTAATGTTTTTACACACTTGTGTCCAGAAAAGAAAGCACTTGAACGAACAAAAAAAAAAAAATAAACGGATAATCGCAGTAATGTGTCAGTCGTATTTAACGAATCATGTATAAAAGAGGCATTGCTGCCTAAATATGATATATATATATATATATATATATATATATATATATATATATATATATATGTGTGTGTGTGTGTGACGTCCCTAATCACAGCCTTCGCTCGCTCCTCGCTGCTTCGTTCGGGTGTCGCCGCTCCAAACGTGACGTCCGCCTGTTGCGTCTGTAGTTTTGTCCCGTCCTGTGACGACCAACTGTCTTGGTATCGGTCGCGGCACCCAAATGTGACGTTCTAACCTTTTGGTGATTCGGATGGGAATCTGGTTAGATTCGATATCAGCCACATCGTTCCCAACTCGCTTCCAACGTCTGGTTACCAAAGTAACTGAGTTGATCTCCAGTCTGCCTACCCACGTTGTGAATTGATCTTAGGCAGACGAAATCAATCAGTCGTTAGGACCGTAATGCAAGTTGGGTTCAAGCGAGGGTAGTATCGCACAAATATGTATAAAAGAAATAAAATGATAACTCAAAAGTTCAAGGTATCAAAAAAAGGATAACAATACTTTATGTCTAGTTGCTGGATACATAGGACTGCGTCTATCTCCCGACCCGTTATATGGATTGTGACACGTTGTTCTTTGCTAGGCGAGGTTCCAACATCTTAAGTTGTCTGTTCTTTAAGAAATTGGTTCTTGAAAAAATTGTGTCTTCAGGCGAAAGTCGAAAAACTTATTTTGGTGGTATGGATCTAAGTGGCTCTTCAAAATAATTGTTCTTGGATTGAAGATGTGTTCGGAAGTTGCGCGAATCTTAGTCAGCTGCGAGGCCTGATTCAACTGAGAACGATGAACACTTCGGGAAACTCTGCCGGACTCTACTCCACTGAGTTGTACTCTACTCAACTGATTTCTGCTCGCTGCGACTTTGCTTATATGGACGCCGACCAAAACCGGGGTGGGTTTGTCGGCGTTGGAGGTTCCTCGATAATTCTAAATACATATCCACTTCTTTTATTTTTGGTTAGGAATTTTCCATTTCTTTCCATTTTTGAAAGTCTTCTCTTACTCCCACCTTCTCACCATACTTCAGAGGGGCGTCAACGGTCCTCCCCACTTCTTCGTAGCAACCTCTCATACCCATCCTCTAAATGGGCGGCAGCGGCCTCCCTCCTAGTGTCACGTGATCACCTCCGGCCAATGATGTTCAGCCGGGCGTGTGCGATCCAGCTGGCTTTGTTTCAGGAAGAAAAAAATATATATCTTGCTAAAAAAAAAATTATCTTTTTCTTTTCCTTTTCTTTCCTCAATGGCAGCTCTCATCTTCTCTGGCCGCCAACAAAACAATGCGACCAGTAGTGTGAGAACCTTTATTCTCATCTGGACTTCGTCAGTCAGATTTTCGCTAATCATCTGAATGGGTGGTGGTCCAGCAAAACACAGTCGACCGTCGTCTCGAAAAAACAGTTCCATTGTTCTAGTCATTCTTGGTGCCAATTTTTGATAACATAGTTTTTTTATCAC
Source organism: Acanthosepion pharaonis (assembly GCA_903632075.3). Taxonomy (NCBI): domain Eukaryota; kingdom Metazoa; phylum Mollusca; class Cephalopoda; order Sepiida; family Sepiidae; genus Acanthosepion; species Acanthosepion pharaonis. The sequence goes on from CAHIKZ030005362.1 coordinate 2,678,396, forward strand.
AACCGAACTCTAACACCTATAGATGTCTTGTCAAAAAACGGTCAGTCGTTACTCAGGGTTGGTTTCGTGTGCGGCTTAGCAGACGACACAGTTAATTTTTCTTATCTATCCAAAGCCCTGTATTTCACCTGTTCTTTGTCAATTATCAAAATAATATTATCAATTGGAGTTCTCTTAGCTAGTCGGTCTGTGGTTTGCTAATTAGATGGTTGTCAGCATTAAGCGGCTGTTATCTATCTATTCCGATAACACAAGTTCGTCGCCAGAACATAGTCGATTCCCTTATCCACTTAGAACTTTTCTGCAATGGTAATGACATATTTTCGCCATTTGCTACTTATCAAAATAACATTGTCAAGGCCCCTGGTCGTGGGTGTTTTTTTTTATCATCTGCGCTTAAGTCTCGCCTCTCTTTTCCTTTCTTTCCTTTCTCTTTTTCCTTTCTTTTCTTTTTTTTTGTCCTGTTAAATGGTGTCATATATATATATATATATATATATATATATATATATATATATATAAATGTTCAAGCAAAGACAGGAATAGATTGAGAGAATCAAGAGAAAAAGAACATTAATTTCAAACAAAAATATTGAATTTCATTCGAAAGTGATTGAATTCGACTATGCTTTTTACATCGTTAGAATATCTAAACGGTAATTCTATGATTTTGTCTATATATGTGTGTGCGTGTGTGTTTTGTTGTGTATGTATGTGTCAATATATATATATATATATATATATATATATATATGAATAAAAAGAAAGAACAGTAAGATATACAATCCGGTGTTCTTATAGGGGTTTTTATTTTTACAAAATAGTGCTCGATGTAAATTTACAGAGCATTAATATTATAAATTAATTGATTTAAAATATGTTTTTTCCGCTACACAGTTAAAACATATTTTAAATCAATTAATTTATATATATATATATATATATATATATATATATATATATATATATATATATATATATATCAAGTATATAATTGGTATACGGAATGAATTCAATAACCATAATAATTTGCGTGTATGCATATATCTAAATATGTCTGGGTGCTTGTGTATTATAATCTGATTGTGTTTGTGTTGTTTTGCGCGTGAATTTAAGACCCCATTCATACACTTGGGATAAAAATATATATACATGTATAGTCAGATGACCGGATATTGTAGCGTCTGTTCTAACGTAATTTCAACGAAGAAATAAATTGAATAACATGTATTTTTTCTTTTCTCCTCAGTATAGTTTTTAAATTTAGTAGTGATTAAATTTGGATTTTAAATTTGGCAGTTTTTAATTTTAATATCAAATTTTATCATATAATTTAATAATTTTTTTTTTAAATTACCCGTAATTTAAAGATCTGAATACCTATTATAACAGGATTTCGTTGTCAAGCTTTTGAATCTTCCTATACTTGGGTTTTGATTGGTAATTCTAGCTTTTGTAACAATGTTTTCCACTAGCGAAGGATCATTAATTAATTTGAAACTTTTAAAACCATTTATTTTATATTCAACATCATCACTTGATAAGACAACGTGGGTGTTGAAACAAAATGGCTATTTTTGTAGTGATTTTATAACATATTTATGTTATAAATTTCTTTTACAAAAAATAATTATATATATATACATACATATATATATATATATATATATATATATATATACAGAGAGAGAGAGAGAGAAATGTGTTGCGATGTATAAATTGTCATGTAAATTACGCAATAATGAAAACAACACTGGCATCTCATTTTAACTTAAACATTTACCAAATTTTCGTAAAAGTATCTTGAGATACTGAAGATTATATTTATTCAATATAATCGCCATTGGCTTCAATCACAGCCTCGAAGTAACTTCGCAATCTTCTGCATCTCTTCTAGACGGTCTCCTTGTTTAAGTTGGTGAATGCTGCTATAATCCTTGGCTTCAGTTTAACTTTGGTGTTATAACGGGTTTTGTTGGTCTCATGCTCAAATGCGTTCCGCACGTAATAATTAATGAACTTATGACCAGATATAAGGGTTGATGTGGTCGCGGAAATGATAACCATGACTGTGTTCTCCTCCTTGTGTGGCATGGTGTGGGGTCCTGTTGCCAGACCTATGGTCTTCCAGCAGCCTCACTCTTGCGCTTCTGCACCACTACCTCCTAAAGGCAATTGATTTAGGCTTCCTTGTTTAGTATATATATATATATATATATATATATATATATATATATATATATATATATATATATATATGTCTGTGTTGTGATTGATTGCTTGCTTTGTTTCTTACAGCTTATCTACCGTCTGCAGCTCATTTGCGGGTGATTTCAAGCCAGAAAATATTCTAAGATTTTAAGAATTTGGGGGAGATAATGTTTTAATGATACAAATTCTGATAATTAACACATATCCGGGGGAAATGTGGCGGTTTGATACCTTTCCAGAAGGTATTTCTAAATATAACGAAACCCCCTCTTGAACTGAAACTAGCTGACAGATTTCTAATTCCGAGCAGTTATGCATTACACTACAGATACATCCAAGCTTGAAGCACCTGGTATTCCCAAGCGTTAACCCAAGAACCAGCGTTTAAATTTGATATAGCCGTAAGCCGTGTGGGCTTTGCGTGTGTGTCTATATGTGGATATTTATCAAAAGCATGTATGTATGAATGTATACATGTATTCATTTAATCTTGCTGAAAGCTAAATCACTGGGGACCTTGTTATTATTGAACTACATAACTAGAAGCTTGTACTTAAATTGTTTCAACAGATCGAGATTTCCCAATAGGTGTCATGCGCAGTGCCAAAGCTGTTCTTAAATATTGTTGTATCGTCAAAGTGAATCATACAGAGAATAATGACTGCTTAATAAATTTATTCTGCACTAGTATCGGGTGCTAACGAATACATACAAAAATACAGAACAACAAGTTACAAATAATTAATAAGACAACTTAAAAGGTATAGAGGAGGGTCAGATGCTGTATAGCCAAACGAAGATGAGTCCGATTATTAATCAGCTTAGTATCAATTTATTTATCAAATGTTGATGTGCTTAATCGTAGACAATTTGAGGCTATGAGTCAGGCCATCTGGTAGAGTGCTGAAGTGGTGCTAGCTACTATACAACAAATACTGAAAATGACGGCTCTCTACAACTACTTTCTTAGATCATTGGTTAAAAATGACTCGAAACGAAAAGAAAACGTAGGTTGTAGACAGCTTCACCATTTACAAAACTTCCTCGACTGGCACTACTGAATTTTAAAAAAAAGTACTGTTCCAGATAACAGAAGCCATATCACTGAAGGACTTTCAACAGCCGCAATAACTAAAGAGAATAGCATATGAAACTAATAGTGAGAAGAAAAAGAATTAAGCCATCAACTAACAGTGTGTGTATGTGAGAAGCCTATTTTCTTGAAGAGTTGATTTAATAGAAAGATTTTATTCTTCACTCGAAAGTATTTGTCGATGACCTTTGTGGATTTATCATTATCAGCACGTCTATTTTTTATTATTATTTTTTTAATTTTTGCAGTCATCATTTTTTACTGCATATTCAAGTTCCTTATCTTAAGAAATATCGTGAGCCTAAAGCACTCCCAGAAAGCATGTCAACTGTCAGTTATGTGCTATCAAACGCACTATATTTTAAAAGTCTTTAAATATCATAAGCGGACATTATCCATCTCGTATCTTGTACTAATACATGCTGTTCTACTTCAGAAAGGGCACACTACTTTATTTTTTTTATGCCCCAATAGCCATTCTATTTTCTTCTGTCTTTATTTTTTCTGCCTTACACTTCTTAGCCCGCGTCCATTGTTTCTTTTATCTCGCTTTTGAATTATCAATACATTCATTCTTTTCAATGCGAGTTAGCGTCTTCCCGTCTATTGCCAATGGTCCCTTCGTTATTCCGCGCTTTTTTTTTGTGTCCGCCATCTTTATCTTCCTTCGAGACCTGCTATATAACTTCTTTTTTTTTCTTATTCACTCGTTCCTGCTTACCTTTACGATATTTTTTAAATCTCGACATGATTTTATATGTGTACAGTTACCCTTTGTACTCCTTTTTTTTTAGATTTTTATTACATTATTGCCCCGTTTTTTTAGATTTTTATTTATTTATTTTATATCAATAAAAAAGAAAAGCGATAAAAAATCAGTGACAACCGAAGAACTATCTATGATACGAATTCCAAACAAAGCTATCGATGAAGAAACGAATAATAGCTATAAGTTCTGCTGTCTAATATTTTTTAGTCGTGCGCGAAAATATTCCAATAAAAGACACCTAAAAAAGCGAGTAGTTGAACCTGAAAAATGTATGAAGATGCAGTATATCTTATTTGCAAATTAATTCAATCGCTATGACCTTTAAGCAGATGTGACAGAAAAGAGAGAAATTATTAACCTTTACCAGAATCAAACAATGAACACCCATGTAGCTAGCAGGCACTAAATCAAAGGTTGTTTTACTTACAACGCTTTCGATAAAATTTATATACTTATAGAAATGGTAGGCTTAATGCTATACGTAAAAAAAATCAGATGGATAAATATTTGTGACAAAAACTCAACTAAAATAAAAGACAGGAAGATCAATTTTTTATGCGATTGCGTTTACGAGAGTGGACTGAAAACTACAAAGGCTGACTAGTAAGGAATAATGCTAGTGCTGTGAAATCTTGCAGGCATTCATTTTAAATCTTATTAACAACTGCATTGTTTCCTTACCGGTACGAGTGTTGGCTGAAAAGTTCATAGGTAATCTTGCCTACATTATTTGAATTGTTTCCTTCCCGGGAGGGTGGACGGAAAAAGATGACTTTATCTGTGTAATCTTGCCTACATTTATTTCAACTCTTATTAATAACTGTATTGTTTCCTTCCCGGTAAGAGGGTGGACGGAAAGTTCAAAATGAAGGAGGATGCTGAATCATAAGGTAAGAGGGTGAAAAGTTCATAGGCTATGAAGGATGCTAGATCTGTGTAATCTTGCCTACATTTATTTCAACTCTTATTAATAACTGTATTGTTTCCTTCCCGGTAAGAGGGTGGACGGAAAAGTTCATAGGCTGACTATGAAGGAGTGATGCTAGATCTGTGTAATCTTGCCTACATTTATTTCAACTCTTATTAATAACTGTATTGTTTCCTTCCCGGTAAGAGGGTGGACGGAAAAGTTCATAGGCTGACTATGAAGGAGTGATGCTAGATCTGTGTAATCTTGCCTACATTTGTTTCAACTCTTATTAATAACTGTATTGTTTCCTTCCCGGTAAGAGGGTGGACGGAAAAAGTTCATTTATTGATGCTAGATCTGTGTAATCTTTCATTTATTTCAACTCTTATTAATAACTGTATTGTTTCCTTCCCGGTAAGAGGGTGGACGGAAAAGTTCTGACTATGAAGGAGTGATGCTAGATCTGTGTAAACATTTATTTCAACTCTTATTAATAACTGTATTGTTTCCTTCCCGGTAAGAGGGTGGACGGAAAAGTTCATAGGCTGACTATGAAGGAGTGATGCTAGATCTGTGTAATCTTGCCTACATTTATTTCAACTCTTCTTATTAATAACTGCATTGTTTTATTTCCAGGTAAACTTACATCTGACTCGTCAAAGAAGACTGTTCAACCTATTGGACAAAATGTCATCAACAGCAGATATAACGTCATCATGATTGTGATATTGTCAATGAAAATATAAATAATGCATATGTTAAACATTACTTGACCTCATGATTTTTGCAAACATTATGGATATATTGAGTTGTGTCATAAATTCTTTCCCTGTGATTAGTAGATACTAGCAGGAGAGCCCGGTGTTGCCCGGGGATATAAGAGTAAGAGACCCTCATAAAGACTGAAAAATAAAATTGACAAAGATTATTGTTTAAGGTTGACGGACACGCATGTCTTAATTATTTTTCTTTTTTTTACGAATTGGTCAAACTCAAAACAAAAACATTGTTTTCAATCGTTATGAGTCTATAGATTGAAAAGAATTTTATTATAAACAATCGTCTTGTAAATGAAATTTTTAAAGCATTCTGAATGTAAAAATAAAGAAAAAAGTGTGCAAGACAATAAGAAACACTACCTGCCAAAAAAAGTCAAGTTTTGTTGAAATTGGTTGAAAATTTAGGAAATCTGATCCCATATATAAACGAACACACAAACAATCTGGGTTTTATAATAAATTTAACTCGATATGAGTTGTCCCCTCTTTCATTCTGGTGACAGAATCGTGTTTTATCGTGTTTTCAAATTGATTTCGTGCAAAAACAATTGTGTTTTTCCAATTTTTGGTGCTGTCAGAACCACTGCAAGGTAATTTTACGCAGTCCTGTGAAGTTTTGTTGAAATCGGTTGAAAAATGTAGGAAATCCGATCCAATATATAAACGTACAGACACACACAATCTGCATTTTATAATAAGTAAGATAATGATATAAAGGTAGGCTGTAAAGTTAATAGGCTGACTATTGACGTGATGCTAGAGCTGTGAAATTTTGCATGCATTAATTTCAACTCAATTATTAACAACTGCATTGTTTCATTCCAGGTAAACTTATATTTTTTCATGTTGGAGAACATATTATAGACAATTCAGGAGAATAGAACACGTATCACAGTGGTTAAGACAACATATCTGCTGTTGATTACTTTTTTTGGCCAACATGAAGGAAGATTTTTCTTCGAACAGTCAGATGTGAGTTTACCTGAAATAAAAGAAGACTGCTATTAATAAGAAGAGTTGGAATTAATACTTTCAAAATTTCACAGCTCTAGCACCAGCCCTTCATAATCAGCCTATGGAATTTTCAGCCCACCAACATAAATCCTTGAGGTACTTTATCAAGGCATGTGTACAAATTTTATTTCCTTACCTGACGACATGATTTTTATTGCATGTAACTTTTTTCTTTTACAAATGTATTGCTGATAATATTTTTTCCAAAAGTGTGTTGTTAATTATTTTTCCAAAAAATGTATTGCTGGAAATAATTTTTTCCAAAATTATATTGCTGGTAATAATTTTTCCAATTGCTGGTATTAAAAACTATTTTTACACTTTCATAGTGGGGGTTAACTATTTGCCCATAGCTGGGACCCTAACAAGTGCTACCACTCCGGTGCAGGGTGGACTTGGTACACCAGCAGTTTAGAGGTGGTTCCACACTCCTCAAAACCTCATGATCAGAGGCCTTGCTGTTGGATGTAGTTTTTCGCCATACCCAGGAGGCGGATCTAGTTTCTTATCATATATAGGGCGCCTCGTTAGGTTGTCTTACTCCTCTGCAGAGGTGCAGTTGGCGTATTCTGAAGGCTCATCCGACAGCGCATGCGACTTGAAGGAAAACTCAAAATCTGTGTGACTTCTCGCCTTCAAAAACCTTTGTAAATATTTTCCATTAGTTCTTTCGAAACGTGTTGAAGTAACTTACGTAAAATAATGCTAGCCTTCTAAGCTCTTCAAAGTCTTTTTAATTTTTTTTTTTTTACGGTGAATGATTCTATTTAATTGATGGTATTTTTTAATGTTCTTGTTCAAAATGTTTACTGTGGTTTCTCCTCCATTGTCTATGGATGTTATTCCCTCATTTGGTATTGATGGCAACAACATTTCCATAATGTTTACTGTTTTCAATGCTATTAAGTCCATTATTTATATCAGGACTTTCTTTGATGTTGGTTTCTTGGAGACAACAGACATCATTGTTAGAACTATCAATATTTCCCTGCTTTGATTTTCTCACAAGTACTCTAAAATTAAATATCCCGACATAAAATCTTTGGATGCACTTGAAGGCATTTACAAAGAATTAAATAAGAAGTTGCCGACTTTTAATGGTTGACAAACTGAGAGGTGATTAAGTTCTCCACACAAAGTAAAATAAACGTTAAATCATCAAATTTTGAAGTAGAGAACGTTATAAAATATTCCAGAACTTACTTGAAAACTTAATTGCTTCTGCTTCTTTTGTTTATCAATATAGGTTACTAAATTTCTGAACTTGATATTATAAGGTTCCTCTAGGAACGAATTTCGTTGGTATAAATTGTTTACACATATGCGTTGGCAGAATTCGTTGACGTAAAATATTTTCCACTTGTCTATTCATTTATTAAGTACAGCCATCTCTCGATTAATGCGCATTCGATTTATGCGTTTTAGATTAGTGCACTAAAATTTTTATATACCAAAATTCGATTAGTGCATATGAAATATTCCATTAGAACGGTAAAACATTCGGTGCTACTATAGCGTGAGGTCTACCTCAATATGTCGTGCCCCATATTCGAACTCACCTGATCAGAAGGCAAAGTGAGGTCTAACATGAATATTTATATCTGTCTCACATTTTCTAAACACGTGAAACGGAAGGAGACCTCAGCAAACATACTTCAGTTTAACCATAACAATTGAAAACTGATATTTCTATACTTAGCGATGTAAACAAATGTTATACTTACCGACTGTACATCAATCGAGGGATTCCTATATGTATAAATAGGAGCTCTGTATAGAGGTAATACTTTTGATGTCTGGCACATTGCACCTTCGGGTGGACGGGTATCATTTGTTCTCAACCGTCTCTTAAATTTCTCTCGTGATGGCTCCAAGTTGTCATGTCTCTGTAAATAGTTTTATTTGGCAGGCTAATCTCAGGTGAGGACGTGGTGATAATGCGGCACAACTGAAGGAAATGACCTCCATGATGCAGGTCACCGCCTGGAGGGTAAGGATTTCTTAGATGAAATAGAACGGCCACGTATACGCGACCAAGGCAATCCACCTTGTTGGAGGACATCGGCTGTGGTCTAAACTGAAGATGCAGGGGCTTTTCCAGGTTAAAAGACCAAAAACACGCCACATGAAGTGCGCACCAGAATCCATTCGCGGAGACCCAGACTCTAGCAAGCAGCCACGACAGATGCAGAATAATAGTGGACAGCACAGCATATCTGTGCACCAAAGACTCATTCAAGGGTTAATCGCGAAAGAATCAGCCGAAGGATTTTTTTTCTTCGATAAGGTTACTCAATAAATCATTTAAGTATATCATGCAGTTACTTGT
>CAHIKZ030005362.1:2692500-2700000 GCA_903632075.3 Acanthosepion pharaonis
CCACAGAACGTTTATCGTAGCAAAATTAATGTCGGGTTAAATTCCATTATTTCATAAAATATTGCGTTTAAGTACCGTGTAAGAAAATCCATATATATATATATATATATATATATATATATATATATATACACACACATATATATATATATACACACACACACACACATATATATATACACATATATATACACACATATATATGCACACCCATATATATATATACACACACACACATATATATATTATATATATACAGTATATATATATATATATATATATATATACACACATATATGTATATATACACACATATATATATATACACACACATAGATATATAACACATATATATATATATATATATATATATATATTACACACATATATATATATATACATATATATATATATCCATATACATATATATATTCATACATATTTCATTGAATAATATAGAAAATGTTGTCTATTTATTTTATGTAAATTCTTTTCATAACGTCTGATAAGATTAATAACATTATCATTAAACGAAGAAAGAACATCACAATATTCATCCATTTTTTAATCCGATTTAAGCTTTGGCTTACATAAGCCATTATCAAAGATGTTAATTACTGTACAACATATTAATCAAATATACAGTGATGACAGTCTGTTATCGTTTACAACATTTGTCTATATTATTTAATGAAACATGTATGAATGAAAAGTTTGCCTAAATACACAAATATATATATATATATATATATATATATATATATATATATATATATATATATATATAGGGAAATCTAATGGATAAAGACGTTTGGTACATGCAGTGCCTAGACCCAAAGAGTTGTGAGTTCAATACCAGGCAACAGCAGTGGTGAACCCCTAAAATTGAAGAGTTGAGTTTAAGGGAACTGAGACATCGGAAGAGGCATGGCACGTGGAACTAGAACAATCTTGGTGGACGAAATAAAGGTTTCGGTCCGAAAATACAATCACCTGAAGAAGGCCAGCGTACAACGGCTGACATTTGTGAATCTGGCAATGAAGAGGAGGATAACAGCCGAATAATGTAAATAATTATAATACCTCATCTCAGTGATATAAGTAGATATCATAAAACTTTATCTTAAAGATGTTTTGAAAATAGGTTACTGCGTCCAATAGCTTTTATAGCTTATTCTATTATTGATAAAGGTTTTATTCCACGACTTTTATTGAACAAATGTAGAAGGCCAACATCTTGATTATGCCGTTATTTTCTCTTCGATGTGCTATCCATTTTAGTAGTTCCGCCTTTTGGTAGTCTTCGTCTGATGTCGTTTCTGCTGTTTTTTTCAATTTTTCTTTTTGAGATTTTTAGCAGCAGACGACAATACTCAAATTGATGATCTTTGCCATGACACTGAGGCTTCACTTTTGCACGAAGTGATATTTAAAAATTGATCTTAGAAAGCGGTTTTATAGAACTGACAGATTAGATATATCAGAACTTTTGGGGATCTGGCATAAAAATCCATATGAAAGTCTTGTTTTATTGAATTATTTAATAACAATTCTCGTGAGATTAACCTGCATCCGTTGTGAAGTCAACTCATACAATCTTCGCATTTTTTTCTTTATTTTTTGGCTATTCATTTAATAATTCGTTTGTACTCTTGCTTGCATTTTCTATTAAGACTTCTTTTGTATTGTTCTTCTTCACGACTGCCATTTTTTTTACTTTCATAGATTCCTTTAGACTTTTTTACTCCAATTTATATCTCATTATTCTTTGAAATATTTTATACATTTCTCTCCTTTGTTTTGCTAATGTTTATTTTTTAATCTCTTTTTGTGCAACAAGCACTTTTCCACCAAAAGATTTCTCCTGTTCAGCCAAAATTCCTCTCACGTACGTGACGCGTTTAAATAAAAAACGTGTCGTGCCATGGAATCGTTTGGGTTTTTTTTTATTTTAATTTATGTCATTTCCTTCTTTTAGTATTCTACTTTCTTTCGTCTTCCATCTTGCGTCTTGTTTTTAGAACTTCATTCACGCTAAAATTACTTGTCGCCATATATGTTTTACTTCTTTTTTTTTTATATTCTGGGTGTCTTCCAGAAACCATTTTAACGCATAACGTTTAACGTGACGATTTTTAAACAAAAAGGAATGATTTGCCTTGGTTTTTGAATAAGGAAAGATTTTCACACACAGACACACACAGACACACACAACATTTCGAATTAGGGTTTTTTTATTTGGAATTCTTCATTCATTTGTCATTTTTTCACAGTTTTCGCACGACGGAATAGAAGGAACTGACATTAAATATCCGAGGTAATTGATTTCAAAATGCAATCAAAATACTTTTCGTTTAAGGCTAGGGTGGAATTGAAGTTACTATAGTCCAACATATCGGTAGGAGATATTTCAAGGCGAACAGTGGATGCACAAAATCCCAGATAATATCGAACTTTATCCATAATGAATTCGTTATTTGTGGCATTTGTCGGTTTCGAGAAACCTTGGATCTGCGCCCAAAGAGTTATGTCTCAGCTGTTGATGGCAGCGCACCATCTGTAATGGCAGCACAGGCCCACGCGGTAGTGACAATCTTGATTGCAACGAATGCATATAAGAAAGCCATCCCCCAATATCGACGTATTGTTTTGCTTCTGTTGAGCACGATTCTCCGCCGCAGCAAAGCCCTGTTTCTCCTCGTTTCAGAACTCGGTGTAAGTCACGTCTCCAGCGTGAGCGATTGTTGTCGACATCATCCCACTTCTCGGTGTTCATGTCCATCCCCCTCATGCCACGTGAGGCCGCCGATATACCCTCTTGCTGGTGTCCAGTTCAACATACAGAATAACCTACCATCATGCAGTGCACATGTTCAAGCCAGCATAGGCCGGATAACTGGACAAGATTGTGAACTACAGAACTGGTGAGCAGGCTGAACTAATTGATGCCCAGAATGCAGCGAAAATGAAAGACTCTGAGGCGTCGCTCCTGTCTGGAGTAAAGTCACCAAATCTCGCTGACGACGCATGCACTATAAAATTGAATTTTGGTATTGCAGACTTCTATACTCCAAGACTCTCGAGGTTAAACTTTTAAATTTCTAGTACGTATACATATACATTTATGATAAAGTTTAATTTATACATTGAAATAGTAACGGTAATAAAAGCTATTTCCGTGCAAGGATATATTTGGCATCCATTGACCAAGCAACTGGTCCTATTACGGTTGAAATTTATAAAACTTTCTCTTAAAATATTTCTTCCGAAAAGTAGGTTTCTTGAGTCCAGTAGCTTTTATCGCTTTTTCCAGTACTGATGGGGTGGTTCTTCTTAAACATTTATTTGAAATAGTGTAGAACATCAAAATTTTGATTATGCCATTATTTTCTCTTCGATGTGTTATCCATTATAGTTGTTGACTCGTCAACTTATTTAGTTTCTGTTGTTTCGTACAGCTTTGTGTATGAGATTCTGTAGCGCCGTCCAGAATGTTCAAATAGACTGATCTTTGCCAAATCACACAGGCTTCATTCGCCCAGATCGAATTTTAAAAATTGGTCTGAGAAAGTGGTTGTGCACAGCTGACAGATTAGATATATCAGAAGGGGTTTTGGAGCCATGCATGACATCTATATATAGAGGCTTTGATTTGACGAGACTATTTAATAACATGACTTTTTTTTTCAGGCTAAGGATTTAGTTTTGTAGCAACTTACCGTGGTCGGCGAAACTCTGAAGCGCTCTCTATTGTACGTTCAATTTCATTTGCGCTTACATCAAATTTGTTATACACCGGGGTATTTGAAGTATTTTGTACTTAGTCATTCCATATCCTGAATTTCTATGATGGATTCACGGTAAATGAGATTATTGCTTTTATTACTGTTGTACAGGGATACGGGATCGTTGCCGACACCTTAGTTTGAACACAGATCACCAGTGAGAAATCACGGACGATTTTCTTATTAAATAAGTAGGTCACGTAATCGTAAAGGAAACGTATAAATAGGAATTAGCGTGATGTCTAAGTGTTCGCTATAGCCTATAGTATTTCTCTATACAGATAATTATACGAATTTGTTTATTACTATTTGAACAAGTATTATTAGTGCGCATATTATTTGAAGGCGTTACTACTACCAGTATCTGCACTTACAAAGTCTCGACTACAACGAGATTTACGAACGTGATAACGAGCATTCGTTGACATCACAAAAGTGGCAACGACGAAAGCGTCTGACACCACAAAAATTACAATTCCAAAACCACAGCGAACTCGGTCACGTTCCCCATTTTCTGTTTCCCATAATGCTTGAAAAACTCCACATTTGGGAGATGCATTTCTGACAACAGATGTATTTCATACAGTAGAGAAATATTTTGTTGTAATCGGGGCGAAATTGTTAACTGATTGATAACAATAACTAGTTATAAAATAGAGAGTTGAAATATATTGTAATATATGTTACATGAAGGCTAGAAAATTATCTTTTACCGCATATCTTAGAAAACTCATTACATGAGTTTAGTTATCGTTTACAGCGCCTCTTGGGAAGAAATTATATAAAAAAAAAATGAAACCTAACTCGGCGAAAATTTTCTTGCAAAATCATTTCCTTATTTCAATATCGAGACATTTTCTTATCATTTACAAATCGTTTAAATTGAAAACTCATCTTATTTCCAATATGACAAATATGATTGCCAGAGTCCATTAAAGAAGTTTTTAACTAAAATATATATCCTTTCTCTGTTTTATATGCTCCATAGGTCAAGGTAACCCACGCACAGGAAGCCAAGAAAATGCACACGCAGCTCTATAGCTATCTGTTCGTTTCCGGAAAATATCGAGAAGAAAAAAAGACGTTTTGATTTCTTAATATATATCTAAGAAATATCCAGCTAAAATTGTAATTTCATGTTGCAGATATCCTTTAAATATCTTACATGCCTAAAATTAAAAGAAAAACCAACTAATGTTGTTTCGGATCGGCATATACCGGGAATTCTATGTTGACAAAGACACTTTTGTTTTAACAGAAAAGTAACTGACACTCAACTCTGAAAAAATGAAATTTCCAGTCCGAATTACAGAGAGGACTATCATGATTTACATTCGGAATAATATGCGTTTTATTGTTACTATCACTATTTCGGCCATTCTGCACTCTGGCCTTTTTCAGCTTTATGTATTTACGTTGTTTATTCGAACTAAAGTCACTATTTAATTGACGGGAGTAGACTGTCCATATTCTGCTCTCCTTGTGTAGGGATATTTCACCTTATTTAATACTGCATACTTATTCATCCAACTCACCAAGTTTCAGCAACCTGACCCAGGTACTGAACTCGGATTTTTGATGTCACTAAATATATGAATCAACGTTTTATTCCACTGATATATTCTTTCCGGTGTTGTGGCACCATGCATCCTGACGATTTGAAAGAAATATTCATAGATATATGATTTGTTTTTTACGGTTTATCAACCATTTGATAATTAATTAAGGCCGAAAAATATTTTATGTTTTAAGAATAATTCTTTCTTTACATTCAAGCGATTTGGGAGGAAGAAAGAGAAAACGAAGAAGAAAGAAAGAAAAAATAATACGAAAACGGGTCATAGGCGAACACACACACACACGGCTTAAGAGACGGAAATGGTGTGGAAAAAGGGTTATGGTTGACAGATAGCAGATGTCTAAAATATCTAGGTCACCTACGAACAAGCATTTGACCGATTTCCGCGTGTCCACGAAAAATGGAATTTTGTTATCAATTGGATGCCACCCAAAAAGGAAAAAATCCATTGTTGAACATTGACGAAACACGGACAGTCTTCAGAATTAGAAAAATCCCACACAAGATGTTTTCACTGGCAAGATTTTTCTTTCTTTTGACAGAATAAACGTTTGCCCTGCGATAATAAAGATTTTTGTTATCAAACCCTCGGCCGAAAGGAAAATGAAATATTTTTATTTCTTTTTAGAAACGCCAGCTAGGCTAGGAAAATTCCTTTCTTAGATCATGTCCAATTAGCGATAAACTGCTTGACAAATACCACGTGTTAAAAGCCGCTCATGATAAGGGCGATTTAATTAATTTTTTTTTTTTTAAGCAAGGTATTTCTTTCCCAAAACAAAGCCACGGATTGTTCACGCCTGACTAAGACGTCATTGGCTAAGTGGATCACATGACGCACGAAGGAGGAGGAAAGATACCCGAGTAAGACGTCATTGGCCAAGTAGATAACATGACGCACGAAAGGAGGAGGAAAGATACCCGACCAGGACCTCATTGGCCGAGAGCGGACACGTGACGCACGAAGAAAATCAATCGACGTCTCTATCAAAGTGTAAGTGTGAGGAGCCGATACGAAGAAGTGGGAAAGTTAGTGCACGCCCCTCAGAAGCACAGTAAGAGAGTGGGAGTGAGAGGAGAGTTACCGAAAATGGAAAAGAGTGAAAAATCCCTAACCAGAAATAAGAAGGGTGGATACGTATTTAGAATTATCGAAGAACCCCTGGCGCCGACAGACCCACCCCAGTTTTGACGGCGTCAATAAAAGCGGGAACCCAACCGACAGAAATCAGTTCGTTCGCCCCAAGCGGGCAGAAGAGGCCAGTTCGTTTGGCCTGAGTGCCGAGAGTTCGTTCGCCCCAAGCGGGCGAGAAGAAGTTCGTCCGCCCCTAGCGGGCAGAGGAGGCGAGTTCGTTTGGCCTGTGTGCAGAGTTAGTTCAGACTCTGGAGAGAAGAAGTTCGTTCGACCCAAGCTGGCGAGAAGAAGTTACTTCGCGCACCGGCGGCGGAGATGAGTGACCAGTAATTCAGACTCTGGAGAGAAGAAGTTTGAGTTCAGCCGCGGACCCTGGCGAGAAGTTTTGAGCCTTGGACGACAAGCAGAGATGAGCGATCAGTGTTGAAACCGCATCAAGATAGCTGACCAAGATTCACGGACTCTTCTTCAACCAAGAACAAGTAGCTTTGAAGAGCGACTTAGAATCAAACCACTGAAATAAGTTTTTCGACTTTCGTCCAAAGACACCGAAACACTTTAGAGAGCAGACAACTTGAAGTTTTTAAAGTTTCCCTAGCGAAAGCGTCGTGCCACAATCCACAGAACGGGTCGGGAAGTAGACATAGTCCTATGTACCGAAAAATAGACATAAATGTTTGTTACCCTTTTCTTTGATACTTTGGACTTTGTGAGTTTTCATTTTATTTTATGTTTTTATCCATAATTGTGTGTTATCACCCCGTTGAACTCAGCTTGCATTACGGCCCCTATTTCGGAAACCCTGTTTGATCTCGTCTGTCTACAAGATCAATTCACAACGTGGGTAGACAGACTAGGGATCAGTGCAGTTACCCTGGTAACCAGGCGTTGGAAGTCATGAAGGTTGGGAACGGCGAGGCTGGTATCAATAGTTCTTTAATTAACCAGATTTGAATCACCAAAGGGTTAGAACGTCGTTTGGAGCAGCGAGGAGCGAACAG
>CAHIKZ030005362.1:2705000-2740000 GCA_903632075.3 Acanthosepion pharaonis
CACATATTACTTTACACTTTAGTGGATAACCATATTTGAATATACGATCCTTTAATTTTCAGACAGTATATCTACAGATTTGAATATTCCAGAAATCTTATTAACGAACAAATATACAGGAATTTTTTGTTCGCGTCATCTGTGGCCAGGTATTAAACTCACTTGATAAAACAGTTGTTTGAATCCAGTGATTTGTACATAAGTGTTGGGAGTTCAATTCCTGGCTACAGTTGAGATGATCAAATACTCGGCGTGTTGAGTTAAAGTTAGATAACTGATACTGAGAAATCGAGAAGAGGCATGGCACGTGGAACTAGAACAATCTATTCAGGTGGACGAAATAAATGCTTCAGTTCGAAATTCCAAACATCTGAAGAAGCCCAGAGCGTGCAATGACAGAAACGTCTTCAATATGACAACGAAGTTGAGGACAGAAATCCGAACAATGTAAACAATGTAAATAATTACTATACCTCATATCAGAAATAGAGACAGATAGCAAAATCCATGGATTGATATATTAAATGTTTTACAAATAAAAATGAGAATAAACGACAATAAAATGCATTTTTGTCATTGGAGGAAACAAAAACTCTGTACAACTAGCAAAAAATATACGTATATTGTTATTATCCCCTTTTTCATATAAGTGGACTCGACCAAAGTGTTAATTGAACTGCTGCCGTTAAATACCCAGAGTCGGTCAGTATACAGAGAGTACAGAGACGGAGAGAATGTGATTGAGTTGGAGGTAGAGTAATAGTGTGAGGTAAACTCTTGTAGAAGTCAGTTACAAGCACGTAGACTCTAAGGAAGTCCTACTTCGAGACTGTATATATCTATATATTATTGCTACTAACCGCGTTCCTGGATTTACTAACAGTATTACCCTTTGTATTATTGTGAAAATACATTTTATTTCTTATATTTAATTCTTGAGTTTGTCATTCATTGGAGACCGAATTTCATCTCGGAATCCACAACAATATCGTTTATGGAGTTTATCACAAAGGTGGCCATTCTTTTTGTATATGTTTCGTGAGGTTCAGAAGTGGTTGGAAAGACCGAATACATTCCGGCTTCCGTGTCCAAATGTAAATAGTGATTATAAGTAGTCCACGTTCCACGAGACGGGGCATAGGAAAGCCATACAACATAACTCATACTAACAATATAACTCGTCTTCGATCGGGTCTTTCAATACTGGGAATTTTTGCCATGTAATTGGAGCAGTTTAAGTTTAAAGTCAGCTGACCCGAAAATCAATATTGGTAAAAAAAACAATTGGGTTCAACTCAGGCACTTCCCCAAATGGTGGAGGTAACAATTTGAATGAAGAGAGGGCTGAAAGATGCCGTTTTTGCGTTCTCAATCTTGTTTCAGCCTCACGCGCAGCAGCAGTTGAAGAGGCGTTTCTCCTCAGCCGTTGACTCGTTTGATCATCATTTTTCAGCCTCGCGCCCAGAAGCGTTCGGATGAAAACTGTAGAAACGCATAAACATCCGATCACACAGACACACACACATACACAGACACATGTATTTTGAGAATTATAGATATAGATAATATTATTGTAATAATTTAAATATTTTATTAAAGATTTATGTAAGATATATATATATCCAGATAGTAAATAGCAAAATCTTGCAGAGAGTTATAATAGACAGGAAATAGTGGAGAGCCATTGTCGCCAACAATTTGAAATCAAAAACCGACACTGAAGAATGAAACAAAAAAAAGTCATCGAAATCTTATGAAAACTGTGTAAACGCATAAACATCCGATCACACACACACAGACACACAGAGACACACACAGACACACACACACACACACAGACACACATACATAGACACACGCATTTTGAGAATTATAGATAATATTCTTGTAATAATTTAAATATTTTTATTAAAGATTCATGTAATATATATATATATATATATATATATATATATATATATATATATATATATATATCCAGATAGTAAATAGCAAAATGTTGCAGAGAGTTATAATAGACAGGAAGTAATGGAGAGCCATTGCCGCCAACAATTTGGATTCAAAAACCGACACTGAAGAATCAAACAAAAATAATATCATCGACATCTTATGAAAACTGTGGAAAGGCATCAACAACATCCGATCACAGACACACACATTTTGAGAATTGTAGAGATAGATATGCATAGTAATGTATTTTAAAATACTCTTTTGAACTCCCTACCGTTTGTATATTTAAGTAACACTTCACCTTTGTAACATCTTTTATTCGCGTTCAGATATCTGTCATTTATCAGTTATTTTCCTGCTCATGACCATTCTTGAACTACCTAAAAGAAACTTGGTTCAGAAAACTAAAGCACAGATTACAAAGCATAATCTGTGAGGCGATGTCAACAGGTTATCGTTTGAAAGAGAAAAAAAGAATTGTTGTTTATCGGAAACAGCAGGGATTGTTTTTTTTATCAATGAAAATGAGGTGTACACGAGTCAAATCTAAGAAAAAAAAAACGGTTTGCACTAAGACCGACACAGAAAATATCTTTCATATTTGTTTTATTTGTTTAACGGCATATCAACACCACCTGGGTTATTTAATGCTGAAAGTTAATATTTGGGGAAGCTTTGAAGTAATAAAAATAAGATATATGTTATTATACTTTCACATTTAAACACATAGTAAATGATACGCAGATTTTGTACATATACACGTTTGTGGACATAATTACTAAAGGACCAATCACATACTTTAAACATTATTTATTTTTGTCGGTTGAAATTATTAATCACTAGCAACATGGCCGGCGTTGCCCGTGCTTGATTAAAAAATCGTACGACTCATACAGCAATTGCTATCACTTGAATTAAAATGTTTTTGCCCTTCCTTGCCTTTAAAGGAGTGCACTTTTCCGTGCTGATGTTTCTACATACCTTACTTCTTGCCTATCTCACTCTGCGAATTTCTTCTAAGCTCTATACTAAACATTAAATCTGTTACGAAAAAAGAACTAAACAAAATGATCACAAAACGATCAGCTTTAAAAAGGACTCGTAACTGAAAAACCGAATGAAAAAAAATAAACAACAAATACTTTTTCACACCCAACCCAGTTCTGCGGAATCAGAATTAACGTTGAGTTTAAGCAAGCAAATGAGCCAATTGGAATAAAGTGCCATGCAGATTTAAATTTTTCCCACTTGTGACGAATTCAGCTATCGATTTTTTTGCATGCTAGCGTGCTAGTTAACATTCGTGTAAGTTAGCTGTTGGCTCTCACGCTGGCCAATAGAATTTTTCTGCCTATACGTGGCAGCCAGCTATTGGCTCTCACTCTGGCCAGTACAAAATGGCTGCAAACTACATGAAAACTGACGTAGAATCATGGAAAAAAATCGATTATTTCTACTATCGATGGCAGTTGGCAAATGCAACGTCGGTCTTGGCCTTCCGTCTAACTTGGAGCAGGTGCATGTAAATTTTCGTGCAAATCCGTCGAAAATTGCGGCCGTGCATTCGTTACACACACACACGCACACGCGCGCGCACGCACACACAGACACACACACACACACACACACACATCCTGCTTTTTATAGATAGAGATAATAAAAGGTCATAACGTCAGTTTTTTTCAAATATTGCTTAACCATAACTTTTTATATGCTGATAAATTAACAAAGAGATTTCATATAGGTGACCGCTTGGTAATACTAGGTGATTTGGATGACAGGGGAAAATATCAATCGGAGAAGTTTCAATTCTGGGATTGATTATTTTTGAACTGGAAAGGTCTGAATATCACCTTCTTTTACCCAAATGTTGACGTTTACCACTAGATCATTATTAAATCTATTTTACTAACGAGCTATATGCATTCTTTCCACTAGTTCAGACTTTCAAGGACCTGCTATACCAAGTATATGCCGTCAAGCCATCCTAATTCCTTTCATATGATTTTAGTAAACCGGAAGTTATACTCACAGACTTTTATCGTTTGACTAAATTTTGAAACAAGATATGATGCTTCCAGGTGAAAATCTTATACCTCTTCAATCCTTGTTCTAACATTTCTTGCTAATAATATAGACTCTTCCTTTTTTCAAAGTTGCAACAAACATTCTTTGAATGGCTCTTTACATTGTATAATAAATAGTTTAAAATATTTTCTTGAATGAATATATTTTTTATATATATATATATATATTAAAGGTCACCTAATCTAATCAAATAATACTATATTTTATAGGCGGAATCAACTTGAATGCCCATCAAGTAGGTAAGTTTACTGATCATTAGGGGTTTTTTGTTTTGTTTGACTAATTTTTTTTTGTTTTAGTTTTAAGTTTTTTCAAAACATCTTTTTCTAAAATGCAAAGGTTTATTTTGCCTTTTCAAACAAATGTATAATAAAAAATTCAAAAAGTTAAAAAATTTAAGCATAACACAAGTTAAATCAAGTAAAAAAACTTACCAACAGTTGGTGCACAAATCAATTTTCTTTTAACCTTGTCCTTTTTTATAAATATTCTACAATAATTTTCGAACTTCATCCGATGAAAACGACATTTGTTGTTTTAAAATATATTCACAACAATTTTTGCTGCAAAGTGAATTCCTTTTTTCAGTCTGTTGTTTATAAGTAAAGACATATTTGAGATTGTTTCCAAAAATTATTTCAGCAGAATCACTAAATTATGGATTGTTTATTGACAATAAAATTGCATAGTCAAGTATAGCAAAACAAGCACAAACAGACACTGCTATTTGACTAGATGGAACAGTAAGATCTCCTCGACAAAATATGTCAAAGCACTGCATCTCTATAGCATCATTACTATCATCCCTTACCATGATCAGAGAACACATTTCATATTGAAAACGTTTAATTATTTTTTGTTGCATAACCATAAATTTTATATATATTTATATATATATATATAGGGCCAAAATATAGAAGTATTATATATTCTTTTGAACTGGCTTCAGGCCTTCCTTCCAAATGTTGACGTTTTCTGTTTAAAGAGAGCGACAGGTATATATATATAGAATATATATATATAAATATACCACCAATCATTTATCGATATTGAGAAAATATCTTTTCAATGGATATATATAAATATATATATATATCCTTGTTCTAAAATTTCAGTAATTTGACTATTTTGCAAATGCAAAAAAGCAGGAAGTTTACTTTGTTAGAAAACTTATTTCTGTTAAGTAAACCCAATTCGTATATTTTTAGCAAAATATCATTTAAATGTACAATTGTTTTTGTTATTTTTTTGATTTTTTTTTGGAGGATTTTTTCAAATAGTTTTAGATAAATACTACCTTTTTCCCTCCCCTACCAAACTTATCAAGTAAAATATTAGGTTGGTGCAAAAATAATGACGTAATAATCTCGTTTTTGACGTTAAAAGATACGTTAAAAAACGTCATTATTACGTCATTATTTTTGCACCAACCTAATATTAAATACTTTCACATTGCAACAATAAGCCTAATAAAAAGATTAATCATTTATAAGCTGTAAAATACATCCCAGAATCTCCTGAGAAAGTCTATTACTATTAACTGTTACTTATCGTCAGGCTTTAGCGGCTGATGGCGCGGTCTTTTTACGACGTGTGGTCATGAATATCATTATTCTTTTAAAAAGTTCAACATCTTCACTTGCATCAATCTATTCCCCGCCATGAAATGGTGTTCATTTTTGATGGTACATTTCATCTATTATTAAGACAGAGGCCTAAGAATGATTACCCTTTTCCCTTGGCTGGAAGAGGTTTAAATTGTAGTGATTATAAAAACATGAATGCTGAAATATATTCCAAAAAGCAGCAGTTCTCGGAGAAAAAAATTGTCTGCTTGGAATATGTTGTGGTAAACTCTCTTACAGTATAGTAAACTCTTCCTTCTCTCATGAATACAAACTGCGAGAGTCGGACGGGAGAGCAGAAGTGAAGAGGAGTAGTAGACTCAATGCTAATCTCCATATTACTAACACTGTTGTTTTGTATATATCTTCAATATACATTTCATACTACCTTCTTATTCCGTGTTTTTCTTTCTGGCCTTTAAACAGGCCGCAACAACTTGGCGACGAGGATTTCGCACTTCGCGGGGAAAAAAAAAATTATTTCTTCAGACTCATACGGAGTTGAGATTTTAGGAAGCGGGTGTTGTGGTAAACCCTCTTACAGTGTAATGGACTCTTCCTTCTCTCATCAATACAAACTGCGAGAATCGGACGGGAGCGCAGAGTGTGACGCAGTGCTAATCTCCTTATTACTAACAGTGTTGTTTTGTAAATATCTTCAATATACTTTTTCAAACTACCTTCGTCTTCCGTGTCTTTTTTTCTTGCCACTAAACAGGCTACAGCAGAATATTACGTACATAATGAATACATGGACCATGATGGTATTTCAACTATGTGGACTTAGTAAGGCATGTTCTAGCTGATAGACAACCTTGCATCTCTGGAAAAGAAATGTAGGTAGAAAATAACAAGGCCATGTAAAATGAATTTGAATTCCATTAAACCTGGCCTCTCCAGTACAGGTATAGTAGCAATATTTCTTGTAATCTAATTCTTGTAAATATATACTACTAATACTACTACTACTACTACTACTACCAATAATAATAATAAATAGAAACGATAGTTACAAACATTAGGGAAGTGTGAGAAAAAGCGTATAAATACTAAGGAATGAGTGAAGAAAATGGAATACAGTATAACTAAATAAATTGAAAAGTAAGAGAAAAATTCTATAGGTGTGTGTCTGGTGTCGAATAACGAGCTGAATTCCCGAAACGGGATATAAACCATAAACACTATGACTGTCCATGTGGTGCAATACTGTTTCTTAATTGGATCATACCTGACATTAAGCGAATGAATGTCAAAACGACAACGGTTCTCACTTGCCAACGTATACATTATACTAAGGCTGTTGATAGTCTATGTGCCCAGATCTAAAAAAAGGAGAAGATTAGTTCAACTAAAACTCTCTTAGAAAACAACAACCTTTTTGAAAAGTAAACTGGATACTGTAAAGAACTGGATGATTACAGGTGACAAATAAAATAAAAGAATTAAGAAACTTTATTCTGTAATAATTCAGAAAGGAATTTGAAATTGGAAAAAAAGTGCAAATAACCACAATACACCCACTGCAGCGGTAAAGGAACATAAAAATAAATACAAAAGCAAGTATAATGTACCAAATGTAGAAATGGTGGTAAAATAAGCGTCTTCATGGTCAATACTCTGCCCGTACAAAACAAGCTGATGTAGACAAACTTCGTACCTATTACTTTTAATTTGTGCCGGGTTAAAAGCTGGACTAGAAGGGTGTTTTTTTCTTTTTCTGCACATGTCCAAAAAAGTGAAATTATCACACACACACACACACACACACACTGAAAAATTGCCCTACCCCCAAATTCAGATGATGTGATAAATATCCAGGAACAATTGACAATGTTGTATCAGTTTGCTCGGTGTTAACACCCACTGAAGATATAATCCGGCATGATAGATTGGATCAATATCTGCACTGAAAAGTTTGCTACTTTTTTGGAAAGGAAACTGCAAGAAAATCGTAGGAACTTCACCCAGACCCGGTTACAGAGAAAGGACCTGTAAAGATTTTATTGGACTTCACAATACGCACATACAGAACTAACAAAGCTAATCGCCAAGACATAGTGATCAAAGACCACATTAACAGAATGTGCTTTCTCAACTACAAGAGTGACACGGAGAGTTGTAATATATCTTTGAATATGATTATAAAAAAAAACTATATAAATATGAGGATCTTGAAGTGGAAATCTTAAAAATGGGGCACATGTGAAGACAAATAATTCCAGTTGTAGTTGGAGCCCTCAATATTTTTTAAAAGAGTCCGATATTCTCATTGGAAAGATTCCTGTTATCCTCTGCTTGAAAGAAATACAAAGGACTGTACTCACAAATACACGCCACACATTATGAAGATCTTTAAGTATGTGTAATATGTTTATTGTTTATTTATTAAAAAAATGATTAGTGGAATATGTCATCAAGCCATTTTTAACCTTAAGCTTCAGGTTGGAACCCGGAACGAAATGTCTATACAACAGATATACAAGGAAATAATAATAATAATAATAATAAATATATTATTATTATTATTATTATTATTATTATTATTATCATATCTGTTAAAAGTATGGTATTGAAATATTGACTAAACTGTTCAAACACCATTCGTATGATGTCACAGATGGTTGTGGATTGACTATATTGTGGAATTCCTAATCTTCACAAACTGGAAGTTTGAGGCAAATAAATCAGTCATAGTGTTAAAAGATTTTAAAAAAGGAACCTGACAACGAATTGATACAACTTGCCCACATAATAACAAGGCTTAAAAAAATAAAATAAAATAAAAAAAGAATTTCAAAATCTGACATCATATGAGAACCTTCAAATCGAAGTAAAAAAAAATGTGTAAACATAACACTCCGATTACCCCAGTTCTAATAGGGACATTATGCATGATAAAGAAGGGTACCGAAAATCATGTGAGTAAAATTCTTAGAACGATCTTCAACTGAGAACGACAAAAGTTTAATTTGTGCAGAAGTGTACATATCACCCACAAAAGCCCTTCCATCTAAACGAAACCTCATAAATGTACATAGACAACCATGCTTCAGTGGCTTTTCTATTCATAAATCCCGGGGAAAACTTAATGAGGCGGTTAAAATTACTTTGTGGCATGATGATAACACACACAGTAATAACTATAATAATAATAATAATAATAATAATAATGATAATAATAATAAAATAAAAACAATAATAATAACAATAATAATAATAATAATAAAAACAAAATATAAAAACAATAATAACAATAACAATAATAATAATAATAATAAAAATAATAAAAATAAAAAAACAATAATAATAATAATAATAATAAATAAATAAAAAACAATAATAACAATAACAATAATAATAATAAATATAAAAATAATAATAAATAATAACAGTAATAATAAATATAAAAACAATAATAACAATAATAATAATAATAATAATAATAATAATAATAATAATAACAATAATAAAAAAAATAATAACAAAACAATAATAATAATAAATAAAAACAATAATAATAATAATAATAATAAAATATAAAAACAATAATAACAATAACAATAATAACAATAACAATAATAATAATAATAACAACAACAATAATAATAAATATAAAAACAATAATAACAATAATAATAATAACAATAACAATAATAATAATAATAATAACAACAACAATAATAATAAATATAAAAACAATAATAACAATAATAATAATAACAATAACAATAGAAACTGGTATGAACACCACCCAGACCCGGTTACGGAGATAGGACCTGTTACAATTCTATGGGACCACACAATACACACTGACAGAACAATCAAGGCCAACCGGCCAGATATTGTTATTAAAGACCACAAACAAAAACGGTGCCTCCTTATTGATATGGCAGTCACTGCTGACTGCAATGTATCTTTGAAGATATTCAAAAAGCTGTCAAAGTACAAGGACCTTGAAATAGAAATCTCGAAAATGTAGCATATGGGAACATCAACAATCCCTGTAGTAGTTGGAGCTCTAGGACTGGTTGGAAAAGATTGCAGTAGACTAATTGAAGGGATTCCTGGAAGTCCATGCCTCAAGGAGATACAAAAAAATTTTCTGACAAGTACAGCGCACACCTTACGAAGGGCTTTATCTATGTAAATTATTTTTTTTTTCTTGTCAGAGGAAAGTGTCATGACGCCATTTCTAACCTTAGGTCCCTGGGCGGGACCCGGAAAGAAATGTGTAAACGCCAGAAATCAAAGAAAATAAAAATAACAATAATAACAATAATAATGATAACAACAACAATAATAACAACAACAATAATAATAATACAACAATAATAACAATAATAATAATAACAATAATCGTTGGAAAATTATGTGAAATGTGTGTGATCTTATTTTTGTTTCTTTACAAAAATGAGCATTGGAAAATGTCATGATGCCACTTCTGACCTTAGATCTCTGCTTGGGACCCGAAGGGAAATGTGTAAACAACAGAAATCAAAGGAAATATAATAGTAACAATAAAGAACTAAAAACGTTCCTGTTATGGTTGTACTTTTGGTTCTGATAAAGATAGAATCTCAACATTAAATCAACAACATTTCTGATGAAGCATCTCTCCAGGAAAATACAATAATTATTTATAACAAACGCATTTCTCATTCTACTAGGAGGTTTAACAACTTAAGGTTTTCTTTAAGAGCTGTCTTTTGTGAAAGTGGAAACACAAACAAATCACATTATTTGTCTGCCCTAGTTAATTGGTATAATTCGGCATCTGATTATAAAACAAAATCATGTCAAAAATAATTTTTGAAATTAATAAAAATTCCCGTGCAACGCACATGCAATGGAAGACGCCACCTCAAGGCAGATGTTGACCGACTGTATCTGTTAAAGAGTTGTATGTGTTAGGGGCATAATTCACTTGGAATTGTCTCAAAATATTTTAACAATGGTACTTTATATGTATCCGGCAGCTATAGAAAATTGGATGTTGCATCTCGTAATGGAGAATGGAAAAGAAAAAGTTAGAAAAGACTCTTTTCCAAAAGAAGGTCATACACATGCGAATGAATTTGGGTTAATTAATTCAAATTGTTTATGTGATCAATACCTTAAAACTATTGATCACCTTATCACTGGCTGCGAAATACACACGCCCAGGGAGTACAAAACACGTCGTGAATAGTTATGTTAATATCTGTATTCTTCAATACCGTATAAGACCGACTCAAAACTTGTATGAACGCCATCCTGAATTTGTAGTTGATGGGATTGTTTTGTCACATTGAAAAATAGAAGCAATTCACTCAGGCATTATGAGAAAAAAAAAGATCATGCTCACTGATTTACCTGAGCGTACCAAGTGATAAAAACATCTCTTCGAATGTTTTCGAAAGGCTATGGAATGGAGATAGAAAAAGAATGAATTGTGATAAATTTCAAACTTAAAACTGGAACAGTTCTTATGCTATCTGGATTTTCGTGATGGAGTCAGTGTATTTGCTATTATTGCTTTCACTCCAATTCCAAATCATAGATTCTCTTTTGAAAAGGTTTATCTTTCCTCCTATTTATTAAGAACATTCGCTAGCGCATTCACGATCACAGTAATGTCAATTATGAATATCTATGTCATCGGCATAGCTCTTGGATTCAACAGTGCATTGTCCTCTGAAATGAAAGACGTTTACAAACATGTTTTATTAATTATATTTTGCTTTTTCCATCATTGAAAACAATCTGCTTAAAACATTATTGTTATTCCCAACAATAAAGTGGTCACTCATAAACCTAAGAATAATAGAAAATATATATAAAAATATAAAACGCCATTCATTTTTCGCCATTATCATCGAAGAAAAAAATCTGTCTAATCATTTGAACGAATTCTTGTAACTCGGCGTTTTCGGCTTTTCTTGAATTTCCCTATTTCAAAGGATTTCAGCAGATCGCGTCATGATTTATTAAAAGCCAAATGTGTTTATTTTCTCGTGCAGTTTTATTGCTTGTGTTGGCAATTCTCAAATGAGTTTCTCACTGTTCGGTAGCTTGGCATATTTTTAAATTGCTTTTATTTTAATGCGAATATTCTCTGCTGCTGAGGGTTTTTTTTTTAATTTTTTTAATTTTTCAAACGTTTATGTTAAGTTCATTGAACAGATTTGCATTCACAGGTGATAATATAGAGGATCCAGTGTAAAAATATATGTGTATGCAGACGAAGCTAGTCAGAAATAAAGAAATTGAATGCATGTTATTGCATGAAGATATATATAATATATATATATATATATATATATATATATATATATATATATATATATATATATATATATGATCCTAGCTGATAAAAAACACAAAAAACAATTCTATTTAAACAAATTCGAAGGTTTACGGAAAGCGTTTAATAAACATCCATTTCTTTGGTGAAATATATCTTTCTTCAATATCCAAGTGGAATATTTCTGATTTTCTTGATCATTAATTGTTAGCAGGTAACAATCTAAAGTGTAACAAAAATCGTTGCGTTTTAATATCGAAAACCTATTTTGGTCGAATGGGAACACCATATAATGGCGGTCATGGTAATATGTGAGTTATATTGACTTATATGATATATATATATATATATATATATATATATATATATATATATATATATATATATATATATATGGAAATTAATATGTAAATAGGAGGCTACTCCCTTTTGTATTAAGTATATATATTATTTTCCATCTTACTACCTACATAAGTCAATAAATATATTATGAATTTTATATACGTACTCTACTGGAGACCGCAAATATTTCTTTAACAAAATTTATCGCATATATATATATATATATATATATATATATATATATATATATATATATATATATTTCTGCTAAAACTTTTAAAGATCATGAACTAAATATTAACCACTTAATGCTAAAGTGATCAACTTCCACGATGTAAACTTAGAACTGAATAATGATTATTATAAACCATACACAAAGGATATATATATATATATATATATATATATATATATATATATATATATATATATATATACAACCGTAGATACATTACTGAAGAATAAAACCACCACCACAAAATTCTAGATAATTGATATAAATCAATCCAAGTTAGATTATCAACAAACTCCAACGATAAAGAATATTTGATAAGTCTAATTTTAAATATATAATGGCTTTATAACTAAACAATCATAAATTCAATTCAGAGTATTTAGCAATAAACAAATACAGTAAAAATTAGCAGAAACACCGTAAACTCAATACGATGTGGCTTAAATCACCTTTTAACTACTCCAACTAATACTGAATTTTTTTCCCTAAATTTAATTCATAAACACTTTAACCATTCACCAACAGTTGTAAAGAGATTTTACAAAAAATAATATTAAGATCTGCCATAGCTGTGTTTATGACACAGACATTCATCTCCCATTATAACAACATTATACTGCTCAAATATATTTCCAACAAAGACAGCGTAAATGCGTTTTAAAAATAAATCCAAATGCCGATGCATGACCGATACTATTGAATGACCCAGCGAGAATTCCGGTAACGTTGTTAAGTTTAATTGTGGTTCCACTGAAAATCCCTGAAAATTTTGTTTTTACCATGACCTTAGATAATATAAACTATAAAAACAGCACTGCTCTCTCCGAACATTTCTAGCATTTAAAAAACGATGACATCTCACCATCAATGAACTGGGAAATTATATCTAGAGCTAATTCTTTTAACGGAAAAGGAAGTAAATATAACTTATGTCTTGTTGAAAATGTCGTCATCTTAAAGCAAATAACGGTAGCTTATTAAACAGGATAAATGAAAGGATGGTTACTTGTATGCATAAAAATAAATATCCGCTTAAATAAGTTAATTTAGATTAATTTTAATGTAATTAACTATTTATTTTTAATATAATTTTTTTTAAAAATAATAACAAATAATATCCCTTTAATTAAAAATATTAAATTAAGAAATGAAAATTCACCATTCAAAAAAATTTCTTTAAATTTCCATTTTTACATGCAGATTATTTTAATTGCCAAATATAATTTTTAAAATAGAAAAAAAAACAAACTTTAATCCCAGAATGATATATGACCACGTCAACATTATGATAACCAGATATACTGAAAATGTCAGTCCATAAGCAGCAGCTCATGACTGCGTTGTGCATGAAACTGCGACGTGCTAGTGGTGAGCGATAATATATATATATATATATATATATATATATATATATATATAAAAAGAAATAATATATTTCTTTTCAAACTTTGTTCAGATTTTGTGATTCGTGCTTGATTTATAACTTACAAATATTTTCTTTGTATGCTTCTAAATAATTGTGTATGTGTGCAAACATTTTACTAGATAGTTAGAATTTTAATAATAATAATAATAATAATAATAATAATCAGAAGAAGAAGAACAACAACAACCACAAAATCAATCAAAGCTAATTGTCCAGATATCGTGATGAAAGACCACAAAAACAGAATGTGCTTTTTTAGTTATAGGGTAGTTAGTCCCTTCAGATTGCGATATAACTTCCAACAGTTATTTGTGATATACTTTATCAAACGCTTTTGCATATTTATAAAACACAGTTACACATGCCTCTGCATTTGTATTTCTCTTTCTGATATCAGTCTGAGGATAATTATCGCATTCTTTTTTTTTTAGTGTTTTTAACGGACCCGTACTGTTCTTGTCCTATACCCGGTCTGATTCTTCTGCGTGTTCTTTTCATTAAAATTTGCGTTTAATGTTTTGCTATATAGATAATTATGTTGATTGTCCAAATTCCAAAGAGACTGACCCGCTTTACGAATTCTTTGCAAACAGTCACTGAAGGTACATGCTGCTCTTTAACGGGCGAGGAGTTTACTCGAAATTACTTAAGCTGTTAGTAGTAGAGATTCCTGTTGTCTTCTCCACGGAGATTTATTGAGACACCACCTCTAGTTAATACATATATATATATATATATATATATATATATATATATATGAAGAAAAATATATACGGAAAAACAGACAAAAATCCTTATATACAATTATGCTGTTTTAATGTTAATATGTCAACAGCATAATTGTATATAATGATTTCTGTTTGTTTTTTCCGTATATATTTTTCTACATACTGTCGGATCTATATCCATATATTTGCTTACATATATATATATATACATATATATATATATATAATGGAACTCTGGGTAACCCGTATGAATAATCCCAAACAGGATTAAATCCTGAGAGCTCAATATTAATAATAGTTAAGTAAGGAAAATCTTGTTGAGTTGACCGATTAAATAGGTCAATATCTGATCCTTACCCACTCCTTCCTTATTATGTATTAGAATAAAAAGAAATATAAAATAAATTTTAAACTCTCCCTTAACTCTCTACACACGACTATGTCTCTCACACCATTCCTCACCACCTTCTATATAAGCTTAATACAGCCCGTCAAATGTGTAAATTTTAAATTCATTTTTCGTTTCACCTTTTGAAAGGGAAGTTTGACGATCCAGAGAAAAATAAAATTCTCTGGTGAAAGAAATTATTACAAATGAAGGCTTAAAGTGGTCTGTTTTTCTTTGAATTATATATATATATATATATATATATATATATATATATATATATATATGAACGATTTTCAGAAAAATTGATGTGATTGAAAATAGTTTTAAATATGCATTTCGCCATTCATGGCTCCATCAGATCCAAAAAGGAAAGAAGGAAATGTATATATGTGCAATTGTGTATATGCTTAAACAATGAATACACACAGACGCATATACACTCCTTTCTTTCGTTTTTGAATCGGAAGAAGCCTTGAATCGTGAAATACATAATCAAATCTATTTTAAGTAAAATCTAATTTCATGAAACGTTTTCCATCTATCAAATTTCAAAACTTTGTTAGGATCCTATTTTTAAGACACAGACTCAAATTATATGTATATATAATTTAAGTTAATAGATTTTTATTTGCCAGTTCGAAATATTTGCCAGTTTAACGTTATTTTTAGTGGATATCCATAAATGAGTAGACGCTCCATTTATTATTAAACAGTATAATTTTTTTAACATTTGACGACGTTGAAACGGCTTCAGAAAACAAGAAAATTAGGAAAGCAGAGGGACTTCATAACATTTCAACTGTTTGGAAGTCATAGTATTTCAACAATATTCTATTCCAACTTTTTAACGCCACATATGATGGAGATGTCATAGAAAGATGACTGCATACATCCTTTACCAATGAAACATCAAGGATCGGCAATAAATTTTTAGAGGCATGACACTCACCTCAATTGCAACAAAAATTATAATTCAGTGATTTTCAACAGCATAGAGTTGGAAGTACAAAACATAGTCTAAAAAAATCAAAATGGCTTTCTAAAAATAAATCAACCGTAGAACAACTCCAGCCAGTTCGGCGGATTATTAAAGGCATTAGCGCAAAGAATTTATAGGCCTCCTTACTTTTGGTAGGTTACTATAAAGCCTTCGATTTTGTAAATATGACAAAAAAAAGAAGAAAAGATCCTTTTTTATATGGAATCTCCTGTTAGGCAGGATAATTTTAGGGTCATACATGCGGTGGCAAGTGATAAACTTTCTCGTTTTGACAGCCATGTGCTTAATGTCATCTATAGTTCAGTTAAGGATGTTCTATAATGATGCTATGCAAAAATACTAAAACTTTGTTTAGATAACCTGCCTTGAATGATATTCTTTCAAGCCATTGCTAATGCTTGATGGACCTGCTTGAACATTAACTAAAGCCCTAAAGTCTACAGCCTGTCTGAAGTTATTAAGCAAGCCATATAAATTTCAACAATTCAAATTTGGTTTGAAAAAGATTTATACATTTTTAAACAATAAATTTAGATGTCAAAAAGCCTGAGTTAAAATTTTAAATAGTATTAATATATATATTTTGGGGATTATTGAAGTTATTTGATGTATTCTAAAATAACTGCCAAATATCTTAAGATATTTGTCAAAGCGAAATAATCACATTTTACTTCAATAAAATAGTAAAAAATCATCAAAAATTGATCAACACCTATAATAGAACCAACAACAATCACACGTGATTAACCACTGAATATTTTACATTTTAATATAGTGTCCCTACTTCACAATAACAAGCAGTAATCTATTATCCATTGATCTTGTTAATATTTACTTGAATTTCTTCTTATAGGTTTAACTTGCTGTTATATTGTTTGCCACAATTAAATATTTTCATCTTCACATTTTACTATAGATTTTCAATCGAATTCAGATTAGGATATGATGGTAACCATTCCATTATCTTCGTTCGTGTAAATCTTTTATGTTTAAATGTTTCACGGACAAGATACATGAGAAGGAACATTTTCGTGCATAAATATACACGTCACTTTGAAACTACGACACTGTGATAAACAAAGAAAATTTCTATCTATAAAAAGCAGGATGTGTGTGTGTGTGTGTCTGTGTGTGACAAATGAACGGCCACAATTTTCGACAGATTTGCACCAAAATTTACATGCACATGCTCCAATTTATCGGGAAGGCCAAGACAGAAATTTTTCTAGTTCAATTAAATAAACAATAATTATTTATTTTCATCTAGCGGCCTGAATACTCGAGAATTCTCAATGAAAAATATGCCGAAATACGTATATTTTTCTTTGATGATTAAACACATTTTACATGGATAAAGCTTATTAATATGTGATCTGTACTTGTGAGTAAAATTTTCCTCATTTTTTTAAGGCATCGTCTACCAAGAATACCCTTAATGAGTTTATCGGAACATTTTCCAATCAATCCGAGGACTCCAAGTGCAATTGGAATTATTTATGTCCTCACGTTCCACATTTCTTAGATTTTCACTTCAGGATCCGTGTAGATTGATAGATTTTTAATATCTTCAAATATACGTTACAATCTGCAGGTACGGCTATGTCAATCGGAAAGCACATTCTATTTTTTTGTTTTTTTTGCTCTTGATCTCGATGACTGGGCGATTAGCTTCAGTATTCTGTCTCTGTGCATTTTTACAGGTTCTCTCAGTGTAACCAAATCTGAGAGAGGTTCATCACAGTTTCATGTCGTTTCATTTCCGTAAAAGTTGATATTTCAAGTACAGATAATTACTCACTCTATCATTGCACTGCGCAACCTGACACAAGTTTGATTAATTGTTTCTGTATATTTATCACTGAATCTGCATTTCGGGTTAAAACAATTTTTCATTATATGTGCTTGGCAATTTCTAGGTAGCAACCATTTCTACTGTGCCGCAAAATTAAAACATTTAGGTTTAGCTTTTAACCTTACACTACTTAACAACTCACGTTTACGGAATTTTCTGTGATATAATGGAATATGCATACACCTGTGTTCCCCCTCACTTGAATATGATTGCCTGGTGTCCGTCATAAATTCCGACGGACATGTAGGAGAGTCAAGAGCCTTAGTTTGAAAGCTAAGTCTATAACGACACCCACTGGACTACGCCATTGATCTACACTTCTTACCTGCGACTACAACGCGTACCAGTCGATTACTGCTACCGTATTCTACTTGGTTATAGTAGCCAAAACCACTTAGCTACTTCGTTCAAATATATCCCTTTCCCGGACATATCAGTCTTTATCAGCTTTTTGGCACATGACTACGAAGAGGCTCATCTTGTCATAGTTTCTGCATTTGGTACATTGTATTTGCTTTTGGTTTCTTTCTTAGGTTCATTACTGCTGCATTAGGTGTATTATATTTTATTTTCACTTCTTAACCCACATTAAATTTCTTTTTTTGAATTTATTGGATTGCTTTATTGCTGAATAACGATTCTTATTTCTTTCATGCTCTTTGACACAGGTCATCTTCCAATCTTCTGTAGTTTCCAGGTACATTCAAGGACCAATTATTGTGGCTTTATAAGACATTTCTAGTTGAACTAATCCTCTTTCTCCTTTGTATCTGGATATATATATATAGATTATTTTAGTTTTTTTTCTCGTTTTGACAGCCATGTGATTAATGTTATCTATAGTTCAGTTAAGGATGTTCAAACTGTATTTCTCGACATGGAGAGCCATAGTGTTTATAACTGTTATACTGTTTCGTGAATTCAACTGTAGTTTTCTTATTTTAGTTTTTCTGACCTGGATATGTTGTATTCAATCTCCTCTTCTTGCTCCTAGAAATTTATAGGATTCTTCCTGTTCCAATTCGCTAGAATTTGTGATAAAATCTCGATCTATTGAGTTTGTTTCTATAATTCTCCCTTTCTTGAGTGCTACTTCTTGTACAATTATCTAATCCGAAATTCATAACGATGTAATCACTGAAAAATTTCACATTATTGAGAACACGCTGCATCTAAATGTCGTCTTTAGCAAAAAGTTCAAGATTTTCTATGTAGAATAGGTGATGAAACACTTACTTTTATTACTCTTTATCCATATTTATTCCTTTTACAGTATTTACATTAGTCGGACTAGTGTCCTCATCTTTGTCGCTATATTTGTCAGATGGCACAGTGGATAAAGGCGTTGGTTAGATCCAGTGACAGACACAAAGAAGGTGAGTTCAATACCTGGTTAAGGCAGTGGAGAACTTTCAGAGGGAAATTAACAGGAGATAACTGATAACTGACATCTATCAAGCATGGCACGTGGAACTAGAACAGTCTACCCCAGTGAGCTAAATAAAGGGTTCAGTTCGACATTCCAACCACCTGAAGAAGGCCGGAGCGTACAACGGCCGAAACGTTGTGATAAATATGGCGACAAAGATGAGGACAATAGTCCGAATAATGTAAATACTGTACATAATACCTCATCTCAGAAATATAGACATTATTACTTTTAGTTCAGTGGAAAAGAGGACTAGGGACAGGGGGAACAGTAAAGACGACATGTGTCTCATTGATTGATTCCTCCTCTAATATTCAAACAACTGGTAGTGGCAATACCTTCGGTGTGATTTAGGATTAATGTGGATTTCCATGGTTAATGCTATATTTAAGGATATTTACTATTACCTAGGAGACGTTAGATATTTCCAAAGCCTTAAGGTTCTATGAGTGTGGCACACTATGAAGTGCTTTCAAGTAATCTACCGATGCTGGGCTCAGATGTTATCTTTTTTCTGCAATTTTTTTTGCATCATTTTATTTATTGGTAATTGATCTTTGCAAACATCTGAACGTCTTCGTCATAGATTCTGTTCCATTTATTCTATCAAACTCTTTGTCAAAGTGTTTGATAGAATAGAATAGGGGATCAAGCGTATTGTCTTTTTCTTTGTATCTATCGTTATTACTATTTACTTCAAGCGAAAATGGGATTAATGTCAGACAGAACAGCAGGGTGTCTCCTTGAAATATTCCTCGTCAGAGATTAAAATAATTTGATGTGGCAGTGTCTTTAGTGTGATTTAGGTATCATATGGTTTTTATTATTATTATTATTATTATTATTAATTTAAATTCAAAGTAATTTCTTAACTTGACTTTCTCCAGTTAATGGTGCGAGCGGAATTTCTGTATTCACCATTTAATTTTCGGTCAGAGCCAAAAAGTTTCATAACTGATAATCAGAAATTTGAATTTAAAAATAAAAAAAAAATATTTTAAAAAATTACCTTACTTTCTCTTGCATATTCGTTGTGGTTGGTGGGGTTAGTTAAAATAAAAATGTAATATACTAGCAGGATAATGTGCGGCCGCTTTTTTTTCTTTGTGTCCAGGGGAAAATTGGTATTCTTTGCGTGGAGATTTCTTGGCATCTATCCACCGTATTTTTCATCATTATATATTCCAAAATTCTCTTACGAAAAAAAGCACAACAACAAACAAAATGACAGTTGACATTAAAAGAATCCTAGATTTGTTTTTAAATGTGAAAGATTGCAGTAAGATCTTGGTCGTTGGAAGAAAGTCCCCTGATATTTGGCAGAAAATTGTATAGATTTGATATAGACTTGATACAGATTATTATTCAGGGAATTCGGCGTTGAAAATATGTATTTATCTTTTACTTATACTCTCTATTATTTTCGGATTTACAATATATAACGACAAGGAATGTGAAATTAGCGAGTCGAGATGATGTTTCGACTGTATTTCATTCACTTCGAATTGTTGCCGTCAGGAAAGATAAGAATACATCCACCTTCTACTGATTAAACAGCATGGTAGATGTGCACTGTAGACTTAGAAGTCAGCCGAAGGGAATAACTATCCGGGATATAATGACTGTAGTGAAAGCAAAGTGAAATACCTTGTCTTTTATAAGTCGTGTATTTCCACTGATCATAAATCAACAGTGGAATTCCACGACTTAAGAAAATTATGGGCAGGCATGTTGCTCTATCTTCTGAAGAGACATGACAGGAAAAATATATATAGATAATGATAGTTATAAAATAAAGGATATAAATATAATTATAAATTATGGTTACAATATGTAAATAACCTTAATATAATTAGTTAATATGATATAGGCCTGTCTGAACATATTAAGCAAATCCTGTAAACTTCCATAATTCATATTTGGTCTGTAAACGAATTGTCAAATTTTAAACAATCAATTTAGATGTCAAAACAAAGTTTGAGTTAAAATTTTATGTAGTATCACTATATTTAATGAAGTTATTGAAGTTATTTGATGTATTTAGGCAAAATCAAATAATCACATTTTACTTCAATACAAAAGTAATGAAATCGTCAAAAATTGATCAACACATAAAACAGTACAAATACCAAACACATGTGATCAGTTTTTGAATCCATTACATTTTAATATTGTGTCCCTTCTTCACAATAACTGCCAGTAATTTATTATCCATTGATTTTGTTATTTTTTTTTAATTCGGCAGGTTCAGTTATCGACATAGTAGTTTTAAATTGATTCTCATGTCCCTGTTTTGCGTTCTTTTTATATTGTTTGCCACCCTAATATAATTTCATCTTCACAATTCACCATAGATTTTCGATCGGATTCAAATCAGGACTTGATGGTGGCCATTCCATTATCTTCTTTCCTGCAATCCTTTTATGCTCAAATAATTAACGGGTAAACTTAGACACATGAGTAGAGCATTGTGATGCATAAATACTCATTTCTGTTTCAAACTGCGACAATGCAAACAATGTCTTGTGCATAAAATCGCAATAGTTAGCACTGTTCAGTTCAGCTGCTTCATCGATTTTGAATGGTCCAATAATGGTTTTCTTGAAAATTCCTGAGGATATCATGACACGACTATCTCCTTGGCTCCTTCTTCTAGCTACAGGCACGTCAAAATTGGATAAAATCCATATTTTGTTCCATTCATCAGGTCCATTACATGTCGCCCGAATTTCGTTCGGGAAAATTACTTTAGAAAAGTCAATTTTCATGTAATTCTTGACCCAATTTTGACACTTTAAATTATTTACTTTAGTAAGAGAAGGTTACCTGGGAGATTTTTTTTTAAAGATCCCAATTCACAAAGTATTCTACACCTTTTGTGCTTCTTGATACTTCTAAGTCCAGCCTTTTCAAAGATCTAAGCGCTACGTAAAAGTTGTTGTTTCACTATAACTCGTTTTAATTTACGTTCATCATGAGGAAGGAAAATATTAAAGGCTTTCCATTACTAGCAGTCATCAACTCTTATTTTTAAGAACATTCTTTATCGTTCAATGATCTCTGCAAAACTCCTTTGATACGTCCAATATGGACATATCCTTAATCCATGACTTTGTTATTTCCTGTTTTTCAGCCATTGTTACATTCTTCCCTTTAACTATGTTTCAACAAAAGAAAAATATTTTCATTAGATTTCAGAAGATTTAAGTTTGTATTAGTCTAATCTGTACAAAAGGTTCTGTCAATTCATTTTGGTAAATTCCAGATATCTCAAAAATCACCTTTAAAAAATTATAAAATTTAATGAAACATTTTAATAACGGTGGAAATGGAAGAGTTTCAATTTGGCAAATATTGGCTCAGAACTTTTTGAGTTGATGAGGTTTATTTAGCTGTACATATCGTTATATACCGTACCTATAAACATTAATGGGTATGTCCCAATCCTCATAAATACGTTGGACACTATTGTAAGTGGGAATAATATGCTGTCTAAGTAGTCCAACACTAGCAGTGGTTTACCTACTTCACGTCGCTGGCGAGTATTGTATTTTGTTGATGTTATAAAGATTACCATTTCATTTCCAACCCCCATTTTGGTTATTCCTCATTTCAAATATATATATATATATATATATATATATATATATATATATATATATATATATATATATATATATATATATATATATATATATATATATGTATGTATATATATATATATATATATATATATATATATATATATATATATATATATGTATATATATATATATATATATATATATATGTATATATATATATATATATATATATATATATATATATATATATATATATATATGTATATATATATATATATATATATATATATATATATATATAGATATGAGAGAGAGAGAGAGGTGGGGAGGAGAGGTGTAGAGAAATTAATGACTGCTGAAAACAATGTATTTTTACAAACAGATATATGGCTATGGATGCACGTAGAAAAGTTATTAATACTGATACATGCTTGTTCTGGTTGGTCCGTTTCAGCATGTGTCTTTCCGACGATGATTAAATCTCTATCGAGCAACTTGCATGTATTTTTGTTGTTGTTTTTTTTTATGTTTTGTTTTGTTTTTTTTTTTTTTTTTTTTATCGGAATCTATGCCCAAAGCGGGCTCTTCCACTGTCGTAAATAAATGAAAAGTCACCTTGTTTTAACTTGCAGGTTTGCCCGAACGCCGACACGCGCTCTGTTAATAAACAACGATATGGCAAAGTTCTTATACTATGCCTTACACCGTTCTACTTTTCGCAGTACAGTGTTCCGACAAGCAAGCGCCAGTCTGTCCGTGGAACACATGTTAATGATTGGCTAGAGGAAACCAATACCAGAACTCAATATACAAAACACTTTTGTGTGGACAAATTATAAGCAACAAAGTAATATGTTCTAATACTCAATGTAGCCTGGTTTTAAGGCCTCATCACGTTGAAACATCGGTTCCCGTATGGTCACCAAAGTTAAGCAACGTTGAGACTGGACACTTCGGGAATAGTAAATGCTGTTAGTTTGGATTTGGGGCTGCTGTAATAGATAATGGGTACGAATTGTTAATCGGAGAGCTGAGTTCCAATTCCCGTTGGGTTTGTTTTATTCGCACATGCGAAATTACCCTTGAGAAAATGTACGAAATCACCTCTTTCCCATTTCAAATTATGGATTAATTGCTAAGATTTGAATCATTAAAATATTATTTTTCCAAAAAACTAAAAAAATTTTTCTGGATTTACATAAACTGTAAAGGGTTGATAAAACTAAAAACAAATGAGTCCGCAAATATCAATGTACCCAGTAACTGAGAAATACTTAATATATATATATATATATATATATATATATATATATATATATATATATATATATATATATATATATATATGTATATATATATATATATATATATATATATATATATATATATATATATTCATATATATATATATATTCATATTTATATATTCGTATATATATATATATTCATATATATATATATTCATATATATATTCATATATATATATATTCATATATATATATATATATATATATATATATATTCATATATATATATATATATATATATATATTATATATATATATATATATATATGTGTGTGTGTGTGTGTGTGTGTGTGTGTGTGTGTGTGTGTGTGAAAAAATATAAATTTGCTCTTAATGAAATTATCGCAAAAACCGTTCGGATTTTATTAAAGGCATTCGGCCACCTCACAGGCTGGTTCTATTTATGTAATATATTTCTCATGTCATGTCTCTTCAGAAGGTAAGGAATATGGTTCTTCATAGATCCCTTTTATTTATTATCAAAGATATTCCACGATTTGTTACAAAATACAATATATTTTATAACTATATTTTATAACTATATTTATAGCTATATAAATAAAACTATATTATATAATGATATTTTATAACTATATTTTCATATAAATGTATTTATATATTAAATTTACTATATTATATTATATTAAATCTATTATTATATTACATTATATGATCATTACTAAATTATTATATTAACTGCAGCCTGTCTGAACTTATGAAGATCAAATAAACCTAAATTCTGAAAATTTTTGAACCAATATTTATGAAATTTAAATTCCTCCTTAGTAGCATATTCAATTAAATGTTCTGCCTGTTTCAATGCTCAGTTTTAGAGATATTCGGAATTAAGAAAATGGACTGACGGGTGTTGTTATGCTAATTAAACTAATTAGCTTAAGACCTCTGAATTCTAATAGCCGTGACAAAAATGGTGATATGAACGTCGCAAATGGAGGGAATCTTGAGATATGAATGTTATTCTCATGAGGTTCTGGTTGGATACTTTCGGCATCGGCTGAAGTTCAGAACTGATCAAAAACGTTTGTTGTCGTCAGATTTCAGTAAAAGGTGGCGGGAGTGAATGGGGCCCAGACGTGATTTTCTTTTTTACGTCCCCTTTGAAGCAACGGTTCGGTTTCCTGTGCACCCTACCCTTGCTAAGTTAAATACTCTTTGTTTAACTAATGAATGTGAGTAAATGTTGCCCCTGGCCTGTTTACGTCTCTCGCTTTTGTTATGATCCATGACGAAATTCCCACTATCCCCAGTTTGTTTTTTGTCCCCTTAATTTCATCTCGACTAGGTCAGCCTTTAAACTTTCCCCCTACGTCAGTTACTTTTTACCTTCTTTCTCCGTGAGTTAATGTGCTTCCTCATTCTAACCAAAGACAGAATGCAGCGGCCACGCTTATTATTTTTATGTGGTTGTTCTACTAACATGTCTTTCGTTTTAATTTAAATTCTTCGTTTTCTTTTTAGCTTCGTTTTTTTGTTGTTCATACCCCACACCGACTCAAAGAAAAACGAAACAAAAAGTAACATTTGAACAATTTGTAAATAATCAATATTTTATGACATTTTTTTTTGTTGGTTCCCTGTGGCATTGTGGTATATGTAGTCTTTGATGGTGAAGCGTAACTTTTTGTGATAAATGAGAAATTTGTAAAGCATGCAAGAGTCGTGAATCAGATTAGCTAGGGTTAGCATGTATAGTGTTGACCAGCCTTTCTCCACTTCTGCATTGGCCATTTTGCCACAATTTTTTT
The DNA here is from genome assembly GCA_903632075.3 of Acanthosepion pharaonis. Lineage (NCBI taxonomy): Eukaryota > Metazoa > Mollusca > Cephalopoda > Sepiida > Sepiidae > Acanthosepion > Acanthosepion pharaonis. The sequence continues at coordinate 2,731,008 of CAHIKZ030005362.1, forward strand.
CAACTGAACCTCAGATCTTTGAAAAGGTTGAAATTGTGGGAGTCAAAAAAGAGAATTATTTGTCAATTGGTATCTGTAAAAAAAAATCTATAAATCTACCTGTTCTCACTAAAGTAAATCTTTGAATGCCTCAGAATTTTGCAAAGAAATATATGAAAATCGACTTTACTAAAGAAATATTCGCAAACGAATCACGAGAGACATTTGGTGGACATGATGGATGGACCAAAGGACAGATTTCACTCAATTCAGAAGAATCTCTGGCTAACAGAAGGCAACAAGGAGACGGTAGTGATATGATATGAACAGGAATTGTCGATAAAACTATTATTGGACAATCAAGCAGTTAAATTGAACAGGGGTAACTTTATGCACAAGCCATTGCTTGCATGGTGCATGTTCAAGTATTGGTGTTTCAAAAATGCTCCTTATATATCTAAACTTACCAGGGAATTATTTGAGCATAAAAGCTTTACAGGGAAGAAGATAATGGAATGGGCACCATCAAGACCTGATCTGAATCCGATCGAAAAATCTATGTTCAGTTGTAGAGATGAAATTATATGAACAAAAAAACAGCAAAGGAGACCTACGGGAAGGAATTCAAATTTCTATGTCGAAAATTGAACCCGCAGAAGTAAAAAAAAAATAAATAGCTAAATCAATGGTTAAGAGATCACTAGCTGTTATTGAAATGAAAGGACATTTTATTAAAATATAAGGGATTCACAGACTTATCATATGTGATTGTTATTTGTTATATTATAGGTGTGGATTAATATTCGATGATTTTACTACCTTTTAATGTAGTAAAATGTGTTTTTTGGTTTTGTCTAATAACTTCAGATATTACTTTTTCTAGAATACAACAAATACAATAAATTTATGAAAACAAAATGTTATTTCCTAAAATTTTGACTCCGGATTTGTTTTGACATATAAATTGATTTTTAAAATTAGACAGTTCTGTTTCAAACCAAATTTAATTTTTTAAACTTACATGATTTGTTCAATAATTTCATACAGGGATGGAGACTATAGGGCTTTAGTTAATGAGCAGGTAGTTGACTATGCATTAAAATTGTCAGGAAATAATCTCCACTAAAGGTTGTCTGGTAGATCAGATTTCCATATTTCATCCAATTTATTCAAAGTGACCCAAACTCCATCTGAATATACATATATATATATATATATATATATATATATATATATATATATATATATAATTTTGTGGTGAATGAGAAATTTGTAAAGAATGCAAGAGTCATGAGTCAGTTTAGCTAGGTTTAACATGTATAGTATTGACCAGCCTTACTCCACTTCTGCATTGACCTTTTTGCCGCAATTTTTTTTCAACTGAACATCAGATCTTTGAAAAGGGTGGAATTGTGGCAGTCAAAAAGAGAATAATTTGTCAATTTGTATCTGTAAAAAAAATCTCAAAATCTACCTGTTCTCACTAGACTAAGTCTTTGAATGCCTCAGAATTTGGCCAAGAAATATATGAAAATTGACTTTACTAAAGAAATAGAATGGGCACATTTTCACATTGTTTTCATTCGAATTTATTTCGCTTCATCGATATGTAAAAGATTCGCCTGATTTTATTGATTCACCTGAGACATTTTTTACTGAACCTTGCGGGTTGAAGACTGAATTCAGTTTTAAAGTCATTGACATTGAGTTCAACATATGTTGGCAGCATTTTGTATGTTGTGTAGGAAAACTTTGGCATTGGTAATTTTGTCTGCAGTGATATCTAGGTAATCTGCATAGTCAATATCTGTCAACCTTTTTTTGCAGGTACCGACTTTAGATTCTTAGAGATAAAGTAAAACCTAGACGATGATGTCTGTTGAAGAAAGTTTCCAATGCGGAGTCAAAGGTGATAAATTGAAAAAATGCATAGATGACACCTTGAGGGTCCCCTACCTTGATGTGCAAGAAGCTAATATTCCCCTCTGTGGATCTAAAGAAAGATTTGTTATTTTTACATAGAATCATAATGACAGACACTGTCTAACATGGGATGTCATATGCCAGAAGGAGCTTCTCATTTTTCAATATGTATAGAATTGAAGGCTTTAGATAAATCTACAAAAAGTAAGGTGGCCTGTAAATTCTTTTGTCTAACGCCCTCAATAATCTGCTGAACTGTCATGATTTGTTCAACGGTTAATTTATTAGGTTGGTGCAAAAATAATGACGTAATAATGTCGTTTTTTTGACATATTTTTAACGTCAAAAAACGACATTCTTACATTATTATTTTTCCACCAACCTAATATATTTTAAAAAGCTATTTTGTTGTTTTTTTTTAGAGTAACTTCTCTATTTCCGGCTGTGTTGGGAGAATCATTGAGTTGAAAAGTTTTCTGTCTGTGGAAGACTATATATATATATATATATATATATATATATATATATATATATATATATATATATATATATATATATACGCTACTTGCTAAAAACAGTAATTTTAATTTATTTGTAACAAACAGTTATTTCTGATGAAAAATTGAGGACAATTTGAAATATCAAATATATATATAAATAAATAAATACTTTCATAAAATAAAACATAATTTTCAATTTGAAACTTTTTCTATATATACATATTAAGATATATATATATATATACTTGAAAAATAAATTCGGTTGTGCACTTTTGGAGGGTAAGTGCAAATATGTAAATAATGACTATTACAACTAATATTACAAGGCTCTTCCCTGAATTGAGAACTGTCAGTCACTGGCGTGTTTATTCACAAAATAAATACGTAAAACGTCGCTTTGCTTTCAACGGTTTGCCGATGGCTTGAGGAAGAATCTCCGACTGATGTCACGTCGGTCAGGTTTAGATCCCGGCTTGAAGCAATCAGATGTCTAGCCACACTGTGAAACACCGAAACACTCTATCTGTGAACATTGTTATGTTAGAATAGGATTTTGAAAGCCAGTAATAGTAATTGGTATTCAAATTGGTAAGATTTTGCAAGCTAATAATTGATTTTATTAACCATTCCTTTACTACAGATAAGCACGTAATTGGTGGCTTGTAGTTGGTTAAATGTGAATCACTGCACCCAAATCATAATATAGTCAAAATGTTTAAGCTGGCACCTGCAAGAAAACCAGTTAACTGATTTAAGTTGACCGGTCCTGTTCGAAATTTTAGATCACAAATTAATTTGTCCATTTCCTAATGTGAGACGTCATTTGTTTACATTTCATACGCCATCAGCAGATACGAATGTACGCGATAGATTCATGGACGATTGAGTTTAAATACAGTAAATTCAACATTGCTAATCGGTAAAGGGACTTCAAGCTAAATGACGGTTCCCTATAGGATACAGGTTCGAATCCTGTCGGAGGACGAATATTTTCTGTGAAAATTTCTCGGACATTCAGACCGGTAAATTTTATTTAATACTGTTTATTATAAACAGAGCATTTACTTAAATATTTGTATCTATAAAAAGAATGTTAAACATAAAAATGTCTTAAAATAATTGCCGGACTTTGTCCATTTCATAAGACATAAATATATAATTTCTATATATATTATATATGTGCGGTAATTGTTGGAACGCACTCAATATCAGTGACAGAGCTAACGTATTCAGTCGTATAGATATGAGTTTGTAACTCTGCGTTTCACGCTTTTGCGATCATCAGACAAAATCGGTTACAACTGATATTCATACGAATGAATGAATATATATATATATATATATATATTACATGAATCATTCATACAAATATATATATATATATTACATGAATCATTCATACACACATATATATATATATATATATATATATGTTGAAGATATGTTATCTTTATGGGTAAAAGAGCACACTATCACAGACAGAGCGTATGGACAACACTGCATGACAACCGTCTTTTCCATGCTTAAACGCAATCTTCAGAATCTCTCTCTTTCTCTCTCTCTCTCTCTCTCTCTCTCTCTATATATATATATATATATATATATATATATATATATATATATATATATATATATATAGTGACTCAGATTGATATATAATTTGTATGTGTGTCTGTGTGTGTTTGAGCATATGTATCTTGAAGAATTGTTTTTGTCTTTTGGCTAATCCGTTTCCGATACAGTTTGTACACGGAAAATGGTCTCCAATCGTTTCCCATCTAATAACGTAGTCATTTGTTACTCTACTTGTTATTGATTTTAGTCCTTAAAATACTAGTCTACAATTAGTGTTGCTACGCTAGAATTGAAATTCTTTTCACTTATCTGTCGTTCGATACATGTTACATTATCTAAAATATATCAACTCGAAAAAAGATGTTGTTTAAAAAAACAGCTGACTGATTGTGAAATATTCTTCACCAATAAGATCCAGCCATTACAACATCAATGGAAAAAAAAGTGTATGGGGATGATGTAAAATAAACCCCATTTTCTTATGTTCCATCAGAATATCTTGTTCAGCCTCTGGATGTTTTTTGCCGATCCTTCTATGTTATGTAAACAATTTTATACAACGATGGATGCATCAGTATATGACCAAACAACGACAATATAAAATATAAAACTCTCTCAAGACTTAAACATAACTTTTTATGGTTGTTAGGTTGTCTGACTGCGAAAAGACCTTTACTGGTTTATGTTCAGTAATTTAACTAATAAACGGACAACGAAAATATTTAATAATCTCATAGGATAAACTCATAGATTCAAGAGAACATTGAAGGTATATTGAGAGCATGTTAGTTCTAGTAAGTTGCAATAGGCAGAAATACGCGATTATTAATTTTCAAAAAATTGAGAAAAATGTAAGCAGTTTATTTATGTCGAATGATTTTATTAAAGTAATTCTCACCAATGTTGCGTTAAAAATATCCCACGTTGCAAAAATAAGTTAGAAGCTATGTTCTTAACTTTTTCGAAGCCGGAGGAAATAAAAATGATTACTTTGTATATTCATAAATATTTCCCAGCTTCATCTCTGCACTACGAACGACGGATTTTAGTAGGTTCTTTAAAATTGATTCACTCCCGTAATGTTTCATCGGGGAGACAAACTTTATTATTTATAATTAAACCGGGAAATAATTTAAGCGGAATCTGAGCAATGGAGAACCGAATCTTATTGGAATAAGCAAGTAGGTGCAAAGACGTTTTTGAAATGGATTTTTTGGGGGTTTCTTTTATTTTTATATGAAGGAAATTTCGGAAAATAAAATTAAAAAAAATTCATAACTTCTACATATTTTGGAACTACAAAATTGTAAGAGCTATTGCCGGAAAAAGCTGACCAATTATTTGCGTACCAAGAAAAATCGATCGAAGCCAACACCTGACGTAAAGATAAATTTCATTTTTTTTAACTTTAAACTTTCACAGCTAACAAGAAGCGTAAAGATTGTATTGAATCGATTGCTATATCTGCTGCTAGGAAAGTTGATTAACCGTGTCGTGTTAAACAATGTTTCTTTCCAGTATTTCTCTTACACATATTAATTTTTTCAACTTTATACTTTCTCTGGCAACAAGAAGCGAAAGATTGTATTGAATGGATTGCTATATATGCTGCTAAAAATGTTCATTCAACGTGTCGCACTAAACAATGTTTCTCTCCTGTATTTAGCTTACATATTTATGAGTTTACCTTTCGTTCATGTTATGAATATTGCTTCCACATAGAGTCCAGTGTACTTACTATATATTTAGAGATTCTTGATAAAATTCAAAGAGAATCTGCAGCGTTAATAGTACTGACCTGGCATACCGGCTTCAATCATATGCCCACCGCCGTAATATATTTTCCTTGTGCCTTTTCTATAAATAATTTCTTGGTAATTGTTAGGGTGAATATTCAGCTATGGTTAGTAGACTTTATGAATTTAAGTGCAGTTCTGCATTGGCGGATAGGTTTCATCCTTTTACAGTTGAGATGGCTAGATGTAGTGATATGTTCTATGCTAATAGTTTATTTTCTCTCACTTCTTATCTGTGGAAATCACTTCTGGCTTATTGCTTTCCAGCCAACTCTCAACTTCTTTCAACTTCACAATATTTAAATGCAATGGCAATCGTTATCTACTGTCTCCCTTTATTTTTATCGCTCCTTAATAATGTTTTAATTTGTCTCATTCTTTCACACTCAGAAATGACGAAAATTACAAATTAAATGCTTAAAATAGACAAAATGTTAATAATCATTTCTAAATTTGATTCACATATTTGTGCTTTGCTCAGTCGATTATGTGCCATCCATGATACACGATTAGACAATCATGTATCTTTCCATACATGACTGATGATGCAGATTTTTTTTTCCTGCAGTAGGTAGGCATTCCTTTCTGCTGGAGACCAGTTGCCATCCAAGGCTACAGAACCTTTTAAAGATAGAGAGAAACTGAATTTGTGGGGAAACTGTCTGAAGTCACAATGGCAGATCAGGACCGTTAATTTTACTAGTCAGTTATGTGTCATGTATGATACACGCTTAGGCAATCCTGTATCTTTCGATACACGACTGGCGAAGCAGATTTTTTTTTCCGGCAGTAGGTAGTCATTTCTTTCTGCGGTAGACCAGTTGCCATCCAAGGCTACAGAACCCGGTCTACCCTGCTATTTACCCATAGCTGGAAGGAGAAGAAGAGGATTCATACCTTTCCCAAGGGTATTAGCATGTAAGTGAATGTAATGGATCTGAATGGAATTTTAAAGATAGAGGTGAACTGAATTTGTGTGGAAACTGACTGAAGTCCCAATGCCAAGTCAGGACCGTTAATTTTATCAGTCAGTTATGTGCCATGCCTGATACACGCTTAGGCAATCCTGTATCTTTCGATACACGACTGACGAGGCAGATTTTTTTCCTGCAGTAGGTAGGCATTCCTTTCTGCTGGAGACCACTTGCCATCCAAGGCTACAGAACCTGGTCTTTCCTGCTATTTACTCATAACTGGGGCGTGGAGTAGAGGATTCATACCTTTCCCAAGGTTATTAGAATGTAAGTGAATGTAATGGAATCGACTGGAATTCGAACTCGGCTCTCCAATTCTTCAATCCTAGCCGCTATCCATTACTTCACGTTATTGACATATCATTGTTTTCCTCTGCGTCTATTGCCCTCAATCTGTCCACAGTGTATAAAATTTCCCCAACCTCATTCTGAATTAAGTACTCAAGAAATTTCAACTGCCAGTTCTTGATGCAACGTATAAGTTTAATTTTTAGTTAAATTGTATCTAAAATATCATCGTTCGCAAACATTTTCGGTCCACGGTATCTTCAGCATCCTCCTGTAGAACCACATTTCGGTTCCTTCCAGTTTCTTCCTCATCTTTGAGGAGATTGACCAGCATTCACTGCCTCATAGGAGGATTTATTTCCTTTGTTTCTATCGAAGATTTTCTGTCTCTTAATCCTATTTTAAAGCTTAGATTCTGGAATGCATCTTTTTGTTATCTCACTGCGTCTGTGCATTTCGGAGTAACACTTTGGGTCCTCTGTTAGAATACTTCCAGGATATTTAAATTATTGTTCTTAACGACTGTGGTATCTCCGACTTTAAGTTTTCATATTGGGCTCATCCTTTCGCTAAAAACCATGGTTTGTGTATTCTTGCAGTTTGTTTAGTCATATCTTAGAATTTTCCTTCACTAACTTAGGTTTCCTAAAATAAAGGTTTTATCCGTATCCACCATATCTTATTTATCTAAACATTAAGCAAATTTTATAAAGAAATCTCTAACACATATCTTAACAAAAAACTCTATAGACATTAATTCATTCACATAAACTTCACTCTAAATTATAGCGATTATATTTGGCATTTGAATTGGATTTTAATATTTCGTAAAAATCATTTAACATTTAATCTCTACACAAGAACACAACAGTTCCTACAATTTTTAGGGGCCATGCTGGTATATGTGCTCTACTTATCTTATGGAATGCAACATGTTTACGTTTGTAAAAGCAAATCTTTCTAATAGTGTACATTGGGTTAGTAGTTTCCTATCGAAAACTAGCGTCTTTGTGAAAAATATAATATATGGAAAATGTATAAAGATATTTGGAGGAAAAACTTCGCATAGGCGGGCCAAGTCGCTGAACAAAATCTATAAAAAAAAGCAAATTTTTAAAATAAAAAGAATCTCAATAATTCAGACAAGTATGCAAAATCAAGCACAGTGCAAGGCTGAAATGTATTTGAAATTCACGCATAAACTCCACTTATGTAAGAAAGATAGAAAAATTCGCATTATTTACTAGGAAAACTGCTCGTATATTGATAGGAAACGAGATCTGCAAAATATAGTTAAATAAGTTAAATATTATGAAATATTAATGTTGCATTCTCTTTCTCACTTCTTCTGGCCGGGAATCGTTAAATTTTGGGGATCCAAAGATAAAAGAATTTAACATATATAACTTTAGCTCAGCTATTTTATTAATGTCGACTTGTATTAACTATCCAGTGTGTATCGTTCACCCTCACTGGGGAGCCGTTTCAAACATGTAAGAAACCACGTCTATGTTGCTTAACGGTTAAGACTCGACTCTCTGAAAAACATTTTTCTCTCTATCATTCCCGAGTTAGCTCAGCCAATCAAAATTGATCTCCCTGTTTTAGCTTGATCTAACCTCAGGATCAATCTCAGGAAGTCGAAGCAGAAAAAAAACTTCATTATTTACATTATTCGGACTATCATCCTCATCTTTGTCGCCATATTTATCACTACGTTTCGGCCCTTGTACGCTCCGGCCTTCTTCAGGTGGTTGGAATGTCGAACTGAACCCTTTTTTTTGCTCACGAGGGTAGATCGTTCTAGTTCCGCGAGCCATGTATATGGATGAAAAAATTATGTATTACTGAAAGAGAGGTGCATTCTTTCAGCATTAGGAAAGAAATGAATGATACATTTTTTTAATCGTTTCATCCCAAGCAAGGCAATAATGCCACTATGGCACAATATGTGAAAG
>CAHIKZ030005362.1:2745000-2767500 GCA_903632075.3 Acanthosepion pharaonis
CGACCATACCACCTTGAATCATCCGTTCTCGTGCAATCATATAATTTAAGCAACGTTGAGCCTCGTCAATGCCTAGATGAGTGACAGCTTAGAAATACTAGGTGCTCTAAGCTTGGGTGTGTGGGTGGTGTAATGGATAACGTCTCAGAAATACAAATCGGAGAGTCGATTTCCAATTCAATTTCGGTTCATTATATTCACTTACACATAAATTAACAGTGTTTGCATCAGTAAATCGTTATTATTTTCAAAACATTTATAGAAATCTACAGATAAATATTCAGGTTTTAAATAACCAGCAAAATGTTGATAAATTGTAAAAAAGTCAATTAAATACAAAAAGTTATCTGCTCGTTAAAATTAAACTTTCCTGCCTCATAAAATGGACAGATTTGGCTTCTGTAAATTATCTGTTAAAATTGCTTGCCGAATATCGATCATCTTAATGGAGAACGAAATATTACCTGTAAATTAATTTAGATGCTTGATGAACAATCCCCCGTCTTTAAAAACGCCATTAAACTGGATAATATGGCCATGATTAATCATTTGAGTGTGGCACTAGAGACAAACATCAGTATTTTGATTCGTAAAATTAATTTAAACATTAACTTGATTCACGATATTATACTAATGGATACTGAGTTCACAGGGGTTGAAAACGTAACAATGCGTCTGAAAATATTCCCCACATGCAAAGAGTCATAATCATGCAAAAAAAAAAAAACTCAATTAACTTCTAAATTATCTAGAAATTACTATCCTCATTAACGATCGAAAGACGGCATCAAAAAACATACAAAAGAAGAGAAAGACAAAAAATATTGTTTAATAAAAAAAAAAAATTAAAAAGAAGAAAGAACACTAAACGTTCTTTTTGTTAAGATATTTTAGGCTAACGAAAATATCCGGGTTAAATTGTTTGCCCCTTAAACTGATGATTGGGTAAGGCCTGCAACTTTATTTGATTATCGGCGAAGCCAAATGTAGGAAAACAGTGAAATGTAACTAAATTAGGTTCGCAGTGATTGATCGAATTGCGTTTTATTTTCGACAAGGCTTCGAGGCAAATTATTCCCGTGAGATTGATGAAACAGCGAACGGAGATATATTAATGCAGCTTATGAATCCGTGCAGATTTGGTTGGATGTTGAAGGAAGAAAAGAGCATACGAAAACAGTACAGGACAAAGATAGACACTGATGGCTTAAAGTTGCGACAGAGCAATAAATTTAGAGAGAAAAAAGATGGAAAGTAACAGAACATTTCGATTAAAATAAAAAATAAAAAAATATTTGATAGATATGTTTAGATTCGAAGCAAGGAATATGGAGTGAAAATAGATTATAGATGCGATAGCGAAAGTCGTGTAAATAAAGCCTACCGTATATACACAAAAACAATATGTAATTTCTGATGATTTCGAGGATTTGACACTGAATGATATAATATTTATGTCAGTACTAATAGATTTGTAAGGAAAAACATTAATATACAATACAGTAGTGTAAATTTAATATTAACTGTTTCCTCATATGCAAACATTAGGTATTCATTCATAGAGCAGCCAGGACTAATTTTGTTTGCAAATCATAAAAGTTATCCCTTAAAAACATTTTTCAGAAAAATAGGTTTCTCAATTACAGAAGTAGTTTCAGTGGTCTTTAATATCAGCAGCAGCTCTAAATAAAACTCTCGAATATAAAAACAGGTGAAGCCTAAAGTAAATCTCACTTCCGGGATTTTCCTCTTTCTACCTGGTGTTATGAACTTTCCACGCTGAAGTTAAAATGGCTGTGAACGCTGCAAAGATACAACACACCAACAAAGGAAGTCTCTCTGAAACATATTTGAAAACATTTCGTTGTTTATACAATTTATTTCTAACAAAAGAAACTCTTGTAATTAAACTTTACTTTAGTTGATTTGTCTAATAAATTCTGTCTAGCATTGCAATTCATTTGGCCTGTTATTTTGTGCATGTACTCTTTATCACCACCATTATTCTATGTACTACAAAATGTTCCTGTAAGAAACTTTATGCATTTAATTATGGAAGTAGCTAAAAAAGTGTTGTTTTTTTTTAAATATTTTCCACATATATTTTCATCTAGGTAAGCTAATGTTAGGGTGGCATATGTTAGTGCCATTTTCGTTCGCATTCCGGTACCTAGGGTTCGGATATAGGTTTTGTCGTCAAATTCAAAAGTGTTATTGTTTTGAATTAGGTTTATAGTATCGATAATGAATTCCATAGTGAATCTGGGATGTAGTGTTTCTGGATCAGTTGCAATCCAGAATGAGATTGCTTGTTTATCTAATACCTGGGGTAGAGATTTTCCAAGCGTAGCTTAGATGTAGCACAAGGCCGAAAGTATGGGGCATCCAGTGAGGATCGAACTCACTTTTCAGTAGTAACTGATCTAGCGAGACAATCTTGCTAACCATTACACCACGCCGAGGTGCCCTAATTGATTTTCTAAGCGTAGCTTAAATGTGGCACAAGGCCGAAATTATGGGGCACCCAATGAGGATCAAACTCATTATTCAGTCGTAAATAATTTAGCGAGACAAGCCCGCTAACCATAACACCACGCCGAGGTGCCCAGGGATTTTCCAAGCGTAGCTTGGATGTGGCACAAAGTGTGGGGCACCCAGTGATGACCGAACGCACTACTCTGTCGTAATTGTTCTAGCGAGACAAGCTTGCTAGCCATTACACCGCCTCGAGGCGCCCAAATTTAATACCTGGGTTATGTTGCTATATAAGCTACTTATGTCAAACGTTTTCATAAGTGTAATCGGATCTACTTCTTGGGGTATGGAGCTCAGGAAGTGAATATCATCTCTGATGTAGATTTTTAAAATAGTTGTAGCATTGTGTCTATTAAGTGACTGAGTCTGCTAGTTGTATAGTTTAGTCATGATACTATGGGGCCTGAATTTAAGGTCACTGCGTTTGGTAATGTTACTACATTCAGTCTTTTGTGTCTGTATAATTGCTTTTTATTTCATTTGATCTGTGAATTTTTGGTGGTGGTAGAAATCGCTTATTTTTAGGAGGAAGTTTATTAAGAAATCCTTTTCTTTTTTTGTTAATATCTTATGTGTTACCTAAAAACACGAGAAAAAAAAATCTTCATAGACAAATTTAAACCATCACTGAACAAATCATAACGCCACACACATAAACACATAGTATACATACAACATAATGACTGAATACACTAGTCGGACCACAGACAAGCAGATATCTATGGAGAACGAATGTATATGCACACACTGGCAAAAACAAACAATAAACCAACCACAAGCACACACACGAACTCTACACAACATATAAAGTATATATATATATATATATATATATATATATATATATATATATATATATATATAACGCACGTGCACACAATACACCAAAATGGAGATAGATTTAAAAAGTCTCAAGGGTTATAAAAAGATAATAACAAAGACATCCTTCCTTCGAGCTTTCTCTGACAAATCCTAATTGTTTTATTACCCTTTAAGCAGAAGAATATTTTAATAATATGTGGAGATAATAAATATTTGCCTGATGACGGTCCCGATACAGAAACCCGTGTAGCAATAATATGTAAAATAAATTAAAAGTAAACGTTATGATCAAAAACGTTTGCGGCCTCACTTCAATATATATATATATATATATATATATATATATATATATATATATATATATATATATATATATATATATATATATATTTATTAATTAAAAGACATTTTTTATGTTTAACGTTGTTATTTTATAGATACAAGTATTTAAGCAAATGCTCTGTTTATGATAAACAGTATTAAATAACATAAACAGAGCATTTGCTTAAATACTTGTATCTATAAAATAACGTTAAACATAAAAAAATGTCTTTAATAAATAAATTGTCGGACCTTGTCCATTTCTTAATATATATATATATATAAAATATATATATATATATATATATATATATGTTCAATAGTTGACTTTGGTGCTTTCTGGCTAATTTTTAATCTGGGTGTAATGCTGCTTGGAAGTAATTCTAGATCTCCTCGTTTTGTAATTTGCAGGTGGGTTCTTTGTTTAGTAAAAAGGCGTGTAACTTCGTTGAAACCATATTCAGCCGCATACTATGTTGGCAAATCAATGAAGAAATGTTTGATAGCTTCCTACAGTTTTAGATGTTTTTCAAAGATTTCTTTTTGTAGACAATATTGAATTTTTTTTTTCAAAATTTGAAAAAAAAATATCGATAAATGCCAACCGCGCCACTGAGTATGTTCAGCGCCCCGACAAATGAAATAAAAACACCCACTGCTCCTATTTAAACATAACAGAGTCAGCATGGGGGTACTAGTACCCTCGTTGGTAAATTCGGTTTTTCGAACAATGTATTTTTGAGGTTAATAAACATCTCCAAGATTATTAGCTTCAAATATACATGTTTCACAAAATACAATCTGCTAACAATGTTAATCCAGAATTTAGAACAATAAGTCCGTAACCTGCGAGGAACCTGTATTACACCAGTTTGGAGTCTAAATTTTCTTAGAAAAGGAACAAAGGAATTAAGCAGATCAAAAATTATTGCTATTATGTGGCTAAATAAATATCTTTTTGTTTTGAAAATGTAATGATTTTTTGTAATTAGGTTGCAGAATTATTGATGAACCAGCGTATTACTTTTCTCTTTGTGGGTTCGCATATGCGTGTCTTTCTCTCCTCCGGTCTGCGTCCGATTACGCCAGCGTAACGTCTGGAAATTTAAATTTTATGTTCAATGCCGAAAGAACAAACTGCGAGAAAATGTTTGATTTCAGTCTATTTTGCGACTGGCCGATATCGATTCAATTGAATAGAAGGCAAAACGTGAAATTATGTTAAAATCGATCTTTGAAATTCGTATGAACCGATATATAATAACTTCTTTCAAATTCAAGACAGACTAATTGATTAAAATGAAACGAATTTTCTTCTGTTATAGTAGAGAAACTGTAACTTTCATTTTTCACTTATTTTAGAAGGGGAATAAGTTGTGCTTTTTCTTACTAACTACAAGGATCAGCTTATTTTATTCTTCCTTCTAGCACTCAAGTTTTCAATATCCTAGAATTTATTCTTAAAATCCAATTTTGAACGTTGGTTCTATTTAGTAGACCTCGAAGGGCTTCCATATTTCTGATGGTTTAACTTAAGAAATAAGTTTTTAGATGTATGCTGAAATTTAATATACATAAAATTTCTTAAATTAAACATTTACATATAACGACAATTATCGATTATACATTTTAAAAATTTATATTTCATTCAGTTATAATTTAATGTAAATGTAAATTATGGTTACAAAATATCTAATAGATATAAAACCAATTGCTTTTTCTGTATTTTTTAATCGAAATTTACCACAAGCAAGACAGGAAAGCAACTAAGATAAATTAAGTTACTGGCTCAGAAAAATTAGAAAACAGAAACATTACAAAGGAGCGAGAACAATAGAAGAGTAAACGGGAAAACAGTAGATAATGAGTGACATTGCATACAAATTTTTAAAGACCAAATTTAACCGGAATGTACAGAACCGGGAGAGATTTCAAAAAAGCGAGAAATGCCGGAAATGGACTATTAGCGTAGAACTGTCTTGCTAATTCAACTCTAAATTGATGAGATCCTGTTGTCAATCTAGTACAAGCTTAATTTTATAGTGTAGGTACAATAGCGAACAGCGATATTTATTCTGTATTATTTAAAGAAATGTGACGCAAGGCCAAAACGACGAATGGTCTTCTGTCTTAACATTAAACTTATCTAGCCACAATCACAGACCCAAACACATATGCCTTACACCAAAAGAAAGCATTTTTACTTACCATTCCTGCTTCATCCACCATAATACATCAGAAACACCATGAAGTCGTAACTTGTCCCTATATGTCCAGTCCATTGTCTTTCGAGAGGGGGGGATGAAATAACAATTTTAAAAAATCTAATTCCCAGTGAATATTTACAAATGTGAAACAAAACTATATACAAGAAACAAAACTATATACAAGAAACCAAACAAAATAATAAACGCTCCACAATCATAAATGTAGCAGAAACATCAGTTAATTGGAGGAAATCAATGAAGGATTCTAATATAATAAACATACATTCATCCCAAGCATTCAATCAAACACACATTCATTCAGACACAACAACAGATACAGAAACGAAAGGCAACCCAAATTCACCAGAGAACTGAAGTCTCTGCTCACCTTAACGGAGGTTGAAAGGGGAATTAGACTAATGAAAATAGGGACAGAAATAAATGGGGCCAATGAGCATACATCCCATTATTAAGTTAACTTAAAAGAAGATACGAAGGACAAAACAGAACCTTAAACTAGCCTAAATCAAGGCGCGCTTAGTCAGCCTTTAAAGCAGAGAGAACAATATCCTGATGCTTAACAGGCATCAAAGTGCGATTCCATGCCAGTCCCTTTTACTCAATACAAACGCGCAAGACTCAACGACATTTGCTAAATTCTGATGGAGGGAGCTGCCGCTTTTCCGTCTTAATATTGACTTTAAGCTGATGCTTAAAGCACAAGGTTAGTTGGGAAGAAACGAACTTCTCGCCCCCAGAGAATTCCTTCTGACGCGACGTCCAAATCACGACTCTCATATCACCTAGTAAGCCAAAGTACACATCAATGCCACATTGCTACAGACAGAATTGGCCTCAAGGAAAAAGAATTTTCTGCTCAGCATGCGAACCATGAGGCCTACAATAAACCTACAGAACAGAACTACGAGCCTGCAATGAAAAAAAGGGTGAACCAGGGTCTCCACTTCTCTATTACGGAAAACGCAGTTTGAAGATTTCTCCAAGCCCATCGCATAAATGTCGACCCACATGGCCCTGTGAATCACCAGCCTGGTGAGTGTTGACTCATCATTATTGAGTCATTTAAAACCTCCTGCTTCGTAAAACCGATCCCGTCAATCAGATCATCACATACGGACCCCTAACTAAAACATGATATAATACCTTACCAGGAAACGCCCGTAAGAAGTGTTTCAAAGCAATACAACTTTCACGAGAGAAGGATCACTTGCCTTAGGTAAATGGTGGGCCTCCTCCACACACGAGTGAACACTTCTAAGGGATGTGAAGATTTTTATGTGCGTCTTCCTTCCACATGGCGCGCTCCTCATCCAAATCGTGACACATTCGAGGTAGGAACGCGATGTGAAGCGTATGTTGACGAATGTAAAGGGTAGGGCTATCCAGAGCGAGAAGGATGGAGGTCACAGATCTCCCGAAGTAACTTAGAGGCCTAGCCCTCCCCCCACCACAAGAAAGTGAACAAAAGCCTTACTAATGTCATTAGTGTTGTAGACGGAAGTGGAAGCATCAAGTATCAGTAAAGGAGAATCTTATAGATGTGCGAGTCACGTTCTGCCCTACACTTTGAGGAAAGATTCCTCCGTTACAACAGACTAACTGCGACCTAGTGTTTCTCTTGTACATCCGGCCTCATGTCACTGTCTTGTACTCTCTGATTTCTTTGATGACTTCATCAATTTCGGCTCTGCTTGACACAAGAACCGAAACGCCGTCAGCATAAGCAGAATATGTGACCGAGGTGGTAGCACCAGCTAGGGATATTCCGTGTAGGACCGCATTCGTCTCTATCTTGCTAAGGAAGGGTTCCAACGCAAGAACGCAACGCAAAGGAGAAAGCGAACAACCTTGACGAATCGAATGAGGCAATACGAAAGGCTCCTATCATACTCCAACTATTTCCACCAGCGCACAGGGAGACTTATACAGAAGTCGGATCCAAATGCAAAAGTACAAAGAACAGCCTCCAAAAATCGATGGTCAACCCTATCGAATACCTTGAACTGATCTAAATTGATCAGCGCGTCTTCACTGTCGACTTGCTCGACGATCAAGCGTATCATGTGAAGGTAGTCCTGAATAGTCGTGCCCTTCCCAGCACAAGTTTGTTTGGATCCAGTCAGAGTACAGCCTGTAAACTGTTGACTATGGTCTTGGCTAAAATATTTATCTCTGTATTTAACATAGTTAAATCCCGACATTTGGCTGTCCAATCGTCACCGTTATTGTCCTTGCCTAAAAACTTGATTACACTTTTGGTGAAGTGTCGTTGTATAGACCCCTACTTCAACCAGCTGTTAAAAATCAGTGCCCAGAAAAAAAAAAAAAAAACGAGCGACTGCCTCAAGAACGCTTCCCAGATTTCCGCATCTGTGATGCGACTCGGAAATCTTGCTCAGCAAACAGTGAGAAGTTCAATTTCTCGTAGCCAGCCGTCCTAACATTAAGCTATCCAATTTTACACGGATTCGGACGGGCCTATGATCAGAAAAACTATATACTGGAAACTTGGACACCTTAAGAGCCCTACATCAACTCTCCTGCCTAAGATACGGGCGAGGTAGCTACAGCCGCCTAATTCATACTACATCCCGAGGGTGTTCATTACGATATTAATCGACAGCATCAAACTTATCGATAAAGTCCTTAAAGCGTCCCACGCCCCGGTTGTTAATATCCAAATTCGACCAGATACGATCTATGTCGGGGTCAAGGACGGCATTTCAATCCCTCGCTAAAACTACCCGATGAGATGTGGTCAAAAACGGTTCGATCCAATGAAACATATCAGGCCTCTCAAAATGACCATTGGGCGCATAAATACCAATGAGACGAAGATCCTTATCCTTTATGGTATCATCCATCACGCAAAGCACGCACACCCGATCTGAGAAAGCAAGATCACACGCAGCCTTTAAAGACTTCCTTACCAGCCAAGAGACACGACACCTCTCGAGCGACCATGAAATCATGCTGAATAGAGGGAGAACAACCTAGACAGAATGCCCTCATAAACCGGAATAGAAAACCGGGTCTCCTTCTCACAACATATATTCCCCCCGAGATGCTAAAGGTTACGAGTGAGCCTCACCCTGCAAGACTCCGACCACAGGACCCGGGCATTCACGTTAGCTAAACAGTGTACTATTATGAAAGCGATTATGTTTGCTTCCATACATTGAACATGGCCGCGGTGAGGACCCCGACAGTCTGTCTAATAGTACCTGTTCCCATGTAAGTCTTCATGATGCCATCAGGAGATAGGCCACCGATGTCCCAGGGGAACGTTTATTTTAATGCTCCATACAGGGAGGGGCGAACAAGAAGTGGAGCATCCCTGAACACTATTGATTTAATTTTGTGGACAGTTGGGGATGGAGATGAAGGCTTTGTGATCGACCATTATTTTGAAACTCCATCCCCGGGCAGTTTGTCAGAGGCTGGACTCAGTATCTGCGTAAACTGGCATAAATAGGCCATCAAGTTTTCCCCGACGATCTGAGGAGGGTGCTTATATAGTGATAGTTGGTCTTACACCTACCTTTATATTATGTTCTCAGAATGTCACGAATCGTTGCGGCTTCACAGTTGGCAAGTATGGGTAACAGTACATCCAACATACAAAATTCTTTCTCTTTTATTACTGAGTTTTAACCTTCAGAAACGCTGTAGATTTTATAATGGTGCTTTTTTGGAACGACAAATTTTGCGCGAACGCTTGTCTACCACAAAGACAGTCATATTATTTTCTCAACTTTTTATAACTCCTCGAGATTTATCAGGAGCACATCTGTGATAAGATGCGCGTTACTCTTGGATTTCTACAGGAAATCCATCATGTTGCTGATGCATTTAGGTACATGCTTTCAAAAAAGGGGGAGTCTCCCCGATCGCTACATTTTCGTCTTTCGTGTTGTTGTCGTCAGCCTCTTTTTTCAGTTTTGGTAAATTTTGACCTTTTTCGGGCAAATTATTTTGTCTAAATACTTGGTTTTCACCAATTTTTTTTTTTTTTCGGCCACTCTATTTCATTGTCGTCTAAGTTTGCACCTTATGGGGGTCTTTTGTCCGGAATTGATTTTTCTGACTATACTTTTCCATATTAAAATAAGATTTATTTGTCAAATAAAAAACAAAAATGGAAAAAAATGAAATATACAGAAGAGGCAAAATTAAGACATAACAAGTAAACAGTTTAAACAATAAAATCACAAAATTCCTTTAAGCAAAAATAAGGAAATACACACATAAGGAAATACACAAAAAACGGTTAGACGTGCGAAGATTTAAAAAGGAAGCAATATACACAATAAGACAGACAAGAAAGAAAATTAGACGTTTAACAACAAAAACGTATAAGTATCTTAAAAAAAGAAAAAAAAAACTATATAGCATTAAAAAATAAAACGAAATGCTTCACTAGTCTTATATATACGAGATTAACACACAACCACGTCCGACCAAAACAAAGGAAACACGAAAAGCAGGTCTTCCCAAAAGTGACCTAAAATAAAATTAATAAAAAAAACAGACAGATTAGACAAAATAAACACGAAAAGTTATAGAAAAATAAATGACACAGAAGATTTAACAAATAAAAACACAGAATATTTAACAGATATTTAACTCGACGACAAAAAGAAAAAGAAAGAACGAAGTATTACGCAGAAAAAAAAAGAAATAAAAACAGTCAGGCGGGGATTTCAGAAAATTAAACGGAAAAATATATATTCAAAAAATAACTTTTAAAAAACAAAATAAAATCAAAACCTAATAATAAAGAGAATAGTTGCAAAAAAATAAAATACAAATTTGACGGATGGTGAAAAAACTGAAAAAAAATAAAAATCAAACTTTGGCAAAGAAAAGTCAAAATCTGGTTATAAAAGGTCTGAAAAAATCATCTGCACAATTACCATTGACGTATTTATTAAAAAAGGCACATGGAAGCAACTTTACAGCAGCGCAAAAGTGCCTAAATTAAGGATCCATGATTAGGGCCTTTAGTAGTTTACCTAAAGATGGCAGAAGTTTAAAAGACCGATACTTGTAAGGATCGCACGGACTCACCTGAGTTATTAAAAACTGAAACAACAACAGATAAGGATTTCCAACAGGGAGGAAAGCATGAAACAGCAAGACATTTATTAGACATTTTAGAGAGTTCAGTAACCAGCCTTCGTAACTTTAAACAAACGACGGACTTCTAATTATGAGGGACAATATTTTTAATCTCACCGGGAGGTTATACATTAACACATTTCTGTGCAACTAGAGGTTCTTGTCATAGGTGGAAAAACAGTTTAACAGTTTATCATGCATCGGCGGTCACGTGAGGTCATAGAAATTCACCTAGAGATTTCAGAAACACTCGGCCACGATAGCACAACGTTTGTTTCAGAAATTCAATGTCGGTGAGCCTTCGTAACTTTGTTTACTGTATGCGAGTTGGCGAAGAGTGTTTTTTTGTTGTTTCCTTAAAGCAGTTGTCTATGAAATAAGTCACGCCTCTCTGCGTCACCAATGGTGTCCAAGGATAACGCCGTGTCCAACAATGTCGTCACCGGTGCAATCGTAGGTGACAAAATAATGTTTATCCTCAGACTGCCTATTAAAATATAGCTCCAGAGTTTATCCTCAGAGTTTAACCACAAAGACACTAACTTAAATAGAAAACCAAAATAATGTATGATAAGAAGAAACAAAATTCGAAAAAAAAAAATTATATTCGAAATTTGTACAGATGACTGTAATGAAAAAAGTACTCAGGTGTAGACTTTAAGAAAGCTTTACTCAACTGAGAATACAAGGTTTGTGTATAGTGTCCTTTTATAGTCCCAGTAAACAGAAATAGCTCTCTCAAAGAGCAGAGTAACAAAACAACGAGAGGCCAATCTTGATTATTCATAACAATGACATTGTTTCATCTAAGTAATTCAGCGGATATTGCGAGCAATCAGCGTTAGCTGTTTTTTTTTCTCATGTGAGTCTAGCTAATCCCTATTGCTGACTCCCGAAAAGAAATATTAATAATAATAATAATAATAATACTTATGACTGATGTAAATATTTTAATATAATTCAACATTTTTAGAAACGCGCGATTTATTGAAAGAAAATCCAGTGTTTAACAAAGTTTAAATATTTTGTCGATTGTATACCTGTCTTTTTCAAGTTATATATAAAAAAAAAGAATTCATACTAGTATATCAAGTAAATTTATGTGCAAATATAGCTTTCTTCAAGATGAGTAATATTTGTACATGGGCATCTTAATATTTTATATATAAATTGAAGACAGCAAACATACTAACGAAATACTGCTAAACATTGTTAAACACCATATTTTCTTTTACTTTTACTTTTCTCGAAACCGTGCACTTCTTGAAGTGCTGTAATAAATAATAATAATAATGTTTATAAGAATAAATCCAAAAATGTTTGCCAAAAAATTGTTACAATTTACCGTAGAAATGTCAGCACAAATTCCGATAAAACAAGTTCATCTTTCTCAGTGAAGAATACAATAAAGAAAAAAAGGTCAAAACCCATAAAACCTGTTCACACAGATGAAATTCAGCTACTAGACTCCCGACCTCCGAAATTCGAAAACGTTTGTAAATAAGGTTGTAATATACTTATTAAAACTGAAGATTTTACCTGACCAGATTTCTGTCTTAGATCTTAGACTGAATATTTGCCCAAGTCCCAGAAACTTTGACAAAAATAAATTATCTTAGGATATATTTATATTTGTCACTGTCGCCAGACGTTGAAGGAATATTTCTGTTGAAAAAAAAAATGATGGCGATAATACTTTATAAATATTACAACTGATGATAATGTGACCGAATCCAATATAATTCAGTTAATAATCGGGTCCATCCTCGTATCCGGAATAAATTCGAGAGATAAGTTAACAATCGTTACTAGGAGTTCTTGATATTTTTATTGGTGGTTATAAGGATAAGCGTAAAATTATATATTAAAAAATCTGAGACAATTTCAGTATTTATCATTTAAAAACATATGGTACTTCGTCGTCTCACGAATGATGATTAAATCAGTATTAATGATGGGCAAAATATTCTATTATTATTATGAATAAGAACGATTATATTTTTATATATAGTTTTCGAAGATGCTTTAAGTGTGAAAGGTTTTCATGACGAAAAAAAAATAGATCCCAACCCATATTATAGAAGAAAAAAACAAGATAATTTATGAAATTTAAGAAAACAGTTTCATTAATGTAATGGAATCCAAAATATTACGTTCGGAACAGAGAACCCAAAAAATCTTTCCAAACTCTTCTTGCTACTTGCATTCTACTGAGTTTTGTTCTTCAATTGTTTAAATGTAATGTCAATCGTTATTCTATGTTTACTTAATTCCAATTCTTTCATTTTTGTATCTCCTTAACAATTTGGGCTCTGCGATCCTGAACAATTTGAACCTTTCTGCCTGAGGTCCTAGGTCAAAATTCGCAATTCGTATTTTCACGGTAGATATAAATATAGTTACTATAAATATTATATCATGTCATCCCATAAGTTCTTTCCGAATTTTAACTTTTTGTTAAAATGAACGAAATTTAAAGAGTATTTTATAATGTCTAATGGAGCTGAACATTATTTTTATGTTTAGATGCATTTAAACAGATCAAATTTTATTTCAGAGAACAATAAAATAAAAACTGCTAACATAGAAGTAAACAAGAATCGTTTGAAGCACATAATGCTTTATGAGTTCAAGAAAGGAAACTCAGCAGCCGAAGCGGCTAGAAACATTCACTCAGTTTATGGAGAGGAATGTGTGAATGAAAACTTGCAGAAGATAGTTTGAAAAATTCAGAGGTGGAGATTTCACCCTTGAAGATGAAGATCGAACCGGACGTCCAGTTGAGTTTGATGAAAAGCTTCTTGAAGCAGACCTTTCAGAAAATCCTGCTTTATTATTTGAAGAATTGGCACTTGTTTTCAGTTCAAACCATACAACAGTTCATCGTCATCTTCAACAACTTGGAAAATGGGTGCCTCATGAATTGTCTGAAAACAACCTCAAATCCCGAGTTGACATCTGCTCTTCTCTCCATTCTTGCCAACTTGTTTCACCTTTTTTGAATAGACTTGTGACTGGCGACGAAAAATGGATCTTTTATTGAAATGTTAAGCGTCGTAAACAGTGGCTTGGTAAAGGGGAACGACACAAGCCACAGGCGAGAAGGGAACTTCATGGGCAAAATGTTCTTCTTTCAATCTGGTGGAATTGCCAAGGAATAATACACTTTGAATTCTTACTACTTAATGCAACAATTAATGCTCAAATATACTGTCAGCAATTAGAGCGTTTGAACCAAGCTTTGAGAAAAAAAGACCTGCTCTAGTGAATCGAAAAGAGGTGATGTTTCATCAGGACAATGCGCGACCCAACACAGCAAGAATCACGTCACAAAAGATCGAAGAATTTGGTTGGGAGAAAATTCCTCATCCACATTATTCTTCCGATCTTGCACCGTCAGACTACCATTTGTTTCGTAGCTTACAGAATCATTTGAAAGAAACAGCTTTTGTAACACAGGAAGAGGTTAAAACTGGCATTTCTGTGTTCTTCGAATCAAAGCCAAAAGAATTTTACAGTAATGGAATTAGTAAGCTTATTTATAGATGGAATGAAGTTATAGATAATCAGGGAAAATACATTGTTGACTGAATCTGTAATTAAATGTAACATTTGGTCACTTGTTTTCTTTATTCAAAATTCGGACAGAACTTATGGGATGACTTGATATTTAGCAGGGAGATAGTATGATTGCATGATTTCATTTTATCGCCAGAATTTATTCTTTGTCTGTCAGTCTACACAAATACGACAACCAATAGCAAAACACGACGAAATTGTTTACCCAACGTTCAACCGGTGACTGGGCAATAAGTCATTTCTCTCTACCACCGGTAATTCGGTGGCCAAAGCTCAAAGATTTAATAATGTTTTCTTTTTCTCATATGCATTTACATTCAGTAAGCCCCTTCTGTTTTACTAGTTTTATTGCCCTTTTGGTGGGGTGGGGGATAGATGAAAGGAAAACTCTTTTCTACGGAAAAAAGTTCGAAGAATTTCACCCAGTACTCCCCGTTGAATACCGCACAGCAAAATTTTCTGAATGGCTAGGCGGATTTTTAGTCTCCATAGTAAAAAGTTTTACTTCTGTTCAAGACGCGTTTTATTTTATTCCTAAAAAAAAAAAAAATCAATAAATTCCCAGAACGAAAACGTTATTTTGAGGATTGCTTTTTAATCAAAATAGTTGTCTCAAAACTTAATTCTAACATTGTTTAAGATAAAGGGGTTGAAACATGCAGCACGCTTTTGGGAAACGCGCAAGCAAAACTGTTTCCACAGACTTTCTCTGAGGAATTATAATGGTCGTTTTGTAAAGCAACACAATGAAATTTGTCTATATGATTTAGACCAAGCCAATAGATGACCGTTAATTTTTCTGAATGTTCTCACGAACAAGGAAAAACTAGTTGAAAATTTCAAGTCATAGCACGGCCAGGAGCCAGGACTTGGGATGTGATTTATTGATTTTTTTCTTTCCCTGGAAAGGTACATACTAAAGTTTGCATGAAGATTTGCAATTTTGCAAAATTTTTCCACCCCGCAAAAAAAAAAAAAAAAAATCGAGAAAGCATAAGATTTATCTCCGGTTTTACAAAAATTACCTTTAGACACTATATAAAGTTCACATGGTTTCATCTAATGACCGTGATTTTATGCAAGCCTATCACATCACAAATTTATCTTCACCTCCGTTCTGCCCATCTAGATCACGCGAGTAAATCAAACCCGAAGTCCCAATTTGTGCGCCTAAGATGAATTTGCACGGACATAAATGATTATTGGAAGCATGCCAATGATTTCATTCGCCATTACGTACAGCACAGTTATCACGAGTCGAGACGGAAGCTAATTGACAATAAACAAGCTGAAAAGAGAGATTGCCATAATTTTACCCCAGATCAAAACACCGAAAAGCAAAATCAAATCTGACTGAACTCCTTTAGTCATCAACTGGCACCGGGATGTTGCTGGCATTATGAACGTACTACACGAAGTTATCTACATATTCCGAAAAATCTACAGCGTTTAAAGATTTTCGCCAAACGACTTTCTTCGTTTCGTTCAAACGAAGAAAAATTATCAGACTAATTTTACAGAATAAAAACAATCACATTCAAAAATTCACTAGAGATTCCGATAGCTGTACTCGAAACAAAACATGTTCATTACGCATGTTGGTCCTAGGGAAAGTTACTGAATAGAATGATCACACGAAGGTTGGTAATGAACGATAATAGTTAAGACAAGAACAACGCATATAAGATTCGCCAGCGGCGCGTAAAAGCAGTCAACGGTTAGAAGTGAGTCAAGTGAATTTCACAATGAATCTCCAACTGCAGGATATCTACCAACCGCCTCATGCGGTTGATGTTTCACAATGTGGGTTATCCGAGCCCGTAGGCTCGGCCAAAAATTCCCCGTAGACCCCGTATAAAAGGGGTTCGGATAGGTGTTTCCCGAGAAGAGACTCTGCCCTTCAACATAGCATCGTCTGGGGATCCTCTCGGCCCGGAAGCAGAGAGTTTGACCAGCAAACGACGAATCTCCGACTGCAGACCAACATACAGTATTTACTACTGCATTTATGTGAATGGGGACATAACCATTATCGTCAGTAGGTATGCTTACAACAAAACAACATGATATACGTCAACGCCATCCAAGAGAAGCAATACGATTTATTTCGAAGGTGGTAATTGTAGTGATTGCTATTTGATATATCGACCAACGTGCAAGATACGAAATGATTGATGTGGGTTGCACGACTGAAATAACGTCCGATACAACAACGCTAAATCATAGAATATTTTATCACGACCGACTATCAACATCGGCAAAGACATTACGCTACAGAAAACATATCGAATCACTACTGATCTCTGAACTCGCCTGAGTCGTAAAGAAAATTACATATACAAAATACTGATGTCCCTCCTTAGGTTTGGGGATTAACAAAATGACTGTGAAATTTCTTAATATTTACATTAAACGGTTTATTTAATCTCTCTTACTAACTAATCTACTGATGGAAAATTTTAAAATAAGCTCACTCCCTATTTTAGTCAGCTTTCAATTGCATTTCATTCACACTAGCTGCGATACATTGCGTTGTTTGTCAGCACAACCGTTTTTTTTAAGACGATTGGTATTGCTACAAAGATTTAAAATTGTATAACTTGAAAACAGACATACTTTTGAAATATCGTTAGCCATTAGATTTCAGTTTCTATTTTTTCTGAGAATCGGAAGATTTGAAAATATTGGCACAGTTACGTCGATCAGTTTATTTAATAACAATAATATATTTGTATCTAACTACCTTTCTATTCACAGACACATATTATATATATATACATATATATATATATATATATATATATATATATATATATATACGCACAAGTATAGGTGTATACGGAATAAATTCAATAACCAACAAGTATTATTCTTAAAAGAGTGCTCAATACAGAGTAGAGCAAATATAATTATTTATTCGGAAATTATAACATAAATGTGTTATAAAAATACTGTTCTACTTTCAACACCGTCACTTGATAAGACATCAGAAGTGTTGAAACAAAATGTCTATATATGTAGTGATTTTATAACATTTATGTTATAATTTTCGAATAAATAATTATATATATATATATATATATATATACAGAGAGAGAGAGAGCGCAATCCTTTTATAAAAATTTCGTTAAAGACGTCTGCGATTAAGCTTTTTATTTAATTTTTCTTGTGTTCATACAAGTGTTTTCTTTTCTGGACACAAAGTGTGTAACAAAAATGTCGTAATACTCCGCATTTCCGTGTGCTTTCGTTTATACATTTACCCATTATTAAGGATGGTTTTATTTTTACGTTTTAACTGAATGTATGGGTTGTGTGTATGCATCTAGAGTTATAGGGATGGTTTATTTTTCAAACACGGTTAGCATATTTTGGCCGTGTTTCTAGTTAATGTTATTGAGTATTGACTTTTCTTTTTTAATTACTAGTGTTTCGATTAGTTTTAATTTTTTTCTTACATGTGGATGAGGTTATTATGTTCGTATTTCTTTACTAGTATGTTTCGGATGGAGTCTGAGAGATTTTTCTGCGTGTTTAAATGAGTTCTAATAGAGTTCTGGTCCGATAGGGGTAGTGTAAATCGTCTGAATGGGCATGTAGTAGTGCGACAGATGTAATTATTTGAGGTTTTGGTTTGATTAGAAACACATCTCCTTATGGGGAATTTGAACTTTGTAGTTTTAATTTTGCTGTTTTTATGTTATTTTTGACGATAAGTTTAGCTGTTTTAAATTTAAACATTTAAGCACACATACAAATATACCAGATTCATACGAAATATACATGACCCATATATTCAGTTAAAAATTTAAAAAAATATAATCATCTTTCATAATGGCTAAATTATATCCGAAGGAAATATAGTTTTAAGATCTGCTACATTTATGGGTAAAGTACTCAATAACAGAGATAGAGCGTATGCAAATATAACTCTGCGCCTAGCATGAAACAGACTATCGCCTCTTAGTGCTGACTTCAAAGTTTATATATATATATATATATATATATATATATATATATATATAGCTTTGGAGCGGGTAGAATGGAGATCACCGTGTTTTAGTGGACTCACCAATTTTCAATCTGCTTCTGAAGCACCTTCAAGAAGCGAGAGCAAGATCTAAAAGATCAGCCAATCTAGCAGTGATCTCATCTCACAATCCTCACACTTGCTCTATATGTGGCCTCCTTTGTAAATCACTAGCGCGTTTTAAATGCCACTTAAGATTATCGCACAAAATTTCATAACTGAATCAATAAGCTGTCAGATCCTCATACGTCGAAACCGACGGGAGAGTCCATTTATATATATATATATATATATATATATATATATATATATATATATATGGGTGTGTGTGTGTGGAAATAAAAAAGGAACACTGTGGTAAACACTAATCAGCATCAATCTGTTTTATGATTGAACGTCTGGCTAGTTTTGCCTTGAGAATTTATATACTGGTCAGCGATGCAAAAATCGAAAATTAAAAATTAGTACCTTGTAAAATACCAGCAAGAGAAATGCAAAGGTATGTACTAGAAAAATAAAGCGTAGATATTGTTATCATGCTTTAAACTAAACAAATAATATAACCAACCTCTGAAAAAAGAAAAATGAAGAAAAAACGTCTAAATATATATGTAAATAAATTAAGTAAATAATAAACTAATTAGCAAACTCCGAATGAGCAAATAATCGTGGTAATAATCAATATATAATTCAGTAATCAATAATAAATAATCAGTAAAGAATTAACAAACAACATAATAAAAATTATTACAACAGCATTCAGACCCAAAATTATCTCTACTCTATTTTTCTTTTTTTATGGAAAATATTAAAAGAACGAAAATTTGTAAGTCCTTAAATGACCTATGTCCTCTCTGTCTGCATAACAATCTGCACATTATTAGGTTTCCTAAAAATAATGATCTACTAAATCAGCTTAATGAACTAGCAGTAATTTGTAGGTATTGTATAATGTTTACTTTAAAATATATTGTTATGGGGTCCACCCCTTTTCTATATAAGTGGACTCTACCAAATGTTATTTGGACTGCTGCCGTTAAATACCCAGAGTAGACAGTCAGTGAGGGTAGTCGGATAGAGAGAGGATATAGTGAGAGTCAGAGAATATACGAACGGAGATAGTGTCAGGTAACCCCTGGTAGAAGTCAGTTACAAGCACGTAGACTCTAACGAAGTCCTACTTCGAGACTGTATATATCTATCTGTATTTGCTACTAACCGCGTCCCTGGACTTACTAACAGTATTACTCTTTGTATGATTGTGTAAATACATTTTATTTCTTATATTTAATTATTGCGTTTGCCATTCCTTGGAGACCGAATTCATCTCGAAATCCACAACATATATTTAATAGAATTTTTCATATTAAGTGTTTTACAGTTATACATCCATTATTTTATTAAGATATGACGGAAGACATATTTATTTAATTCTTTGATTTCTTAACTTTCATATTGCCATGTTTTATTGCCCATTCAGTATGCTGACTTTGTGTTAATTTATGTTTTATTTTCTATCTGAGAAAAGCTTTCTTAAATTCTCTTAGTTGCATCCTTTGTAATGAAGCCTATTGATGTCTCTCCTTGAGTGATCAATGTAATAGCGGCCATGACGTTTAGATTTATATATGCAATTAGGTTTGAGGGACAACACAAGGGTTTCTTCATGTGTAAATAATGATATCTCCTAGGTTTGTACACCATCTTTTGATGATAGATGGGATTGTGCTTGCCGGCAGATTTTCATGAGCGTCTCCTTACAGATAACGAAAAGACATAATGTAATAGAGACGGGGTTCTACCGACGAATGCTGAGAACACAATTAAGGGAATACATGAACAAATGGGATGTTTTAAAAGAAATAGCACGAATAAGAAAACGTCTATTCAAAAATTGTAAGAGAAATGATGAGATACCGGGTACATATAAGGAAGAAAGAGGAATTGGAGATTAAAACAGAAAACATATGGTTATCAAAATATGGAACATTCTTAAAGGATTTTGTTTGGAAGAATATCAGATCATTTCCAGTGCTGTTATCGTTTATAACAAGTCTTTTAAAACAAAAATAATTCTTTATTTAGATTTTACGAAAATTTAAATGTTGTCGAACTGATTCATGTCTATTTGCTGGCCAAACAAACCAAACGATTTTTTATTATTGGTTATTATTGTATGATAATGTTATAATAGGTGTGAGAATGTTGTCATGTTGGAATATGTTTGACATTTGAGTGAGGCGGGAATATTCAACGGTTCTCATTCTAATCTCGTTTTAACTTCATGTTTAAAAAAGATTAGAAACGTATTTTCGAGGATAGTGATATTTACATGATTTACATATTATCAATTCCAAATAGCAGTTTACACACAAACACATACACACATATATATATATATAAGTAAACCTAAAGAGCCAGACAACCTACCACAGATTTCACCTAAGGGAATCTCAGGCAGTAATGACTTATAGCCAGTAGTGCCTGACGATCCGCTTAAGTGAAACCGTGGTAGGTTGTTTGGCTCTTAAGGTTTACTTAGGTTTGCTCTACTTAGCGCATCGAACACTTTATTTATTTAGTTAATTTTCTTACTCGTATCGGGTTTCGTTTCTTTGATTCTGAACTTGTATGCTAGACGAATATGTTCGGCTAACTTACATGTTTTCTGTTCTTTGTTTTTTTTTGCACCATTTTTTTCCCTTTGGTATTGGTCTGTTTATTCACAAATCAAGACATTTTTTTCCGGACGAGTATAGTTTCTTATATTTATCAGATTACAACTATATATATATATATATATATATATATATATATATATATATATATATATATATGTATGTGTGTGTGTGTGTGTGTGTGTGTGTGTGTGACAGATGGTGAGCGTTAATAATTAAGTATAACTCAAGAATTCAATATCAAAATAAAACAGTATTTAATCACAACCGTAAATAAATACTTAACAAGAACAAAGAAGTAAAAGTCAATCAAAGATAATTAACCATTTCAGTGAATACCTTGTTAGAAGCGCGGCTCGGCTTAACGTCCGGTAAATCCTAAATCAAAACCCAAGCCATCGACGCAGAATAATTCACAATAATTCGACTGGATTGTTCCACTCAGTAATCACTGTAGTCAGTAGCCTGACACCGCTATTTATACACCAGGCGGAAAACATATTCATAAGTCAAGAGAGTCACACTCGAACCTCGGCGTCGGTAGTTAACAATTTCTTCGTATATGAGATAATATATATATATATATATATATATATATATATATATATATATATATATATGTGTGTGTGTGTGTGTACTTATATATATATATATATATATATATATATATATATATATATATATACTCCTGATAAAAAATTTAAGTCCACTTGAAAATTGTTTAAAAAGACCGTTTTTCATGGACAATTTTTAAACATTTCTTACTTAATGTTACTAAATTTATAATCTAAAATGTTATGTAGGCAACAAGTTATAATTCGAACATTTCATTGAGAAATTGATATTTTTATAAAATGAGGCGTTTTACACTTGATCAAAGTGATAAAACCAGGGGATATAAATTGTTAGATCTATGGTAATTCGAATATTTTTAGTTCAGTTACAGATTAGCAATCACTGCGTAAAGGTGTTACCATGTCTAATGCAAGCAAACTTACCGAAGTTGAGCGTGCTCAAATTTTAGATTTCCATAATCAATGTTTGTCAAAGCGGGCGATCACAGCTAAGGGAAATCGCAGTAAAACTGTGATTTGCAACTTTCTAAAGGACACTGCGAATTATGGAAACGCAAAATCTACTGGTAGGCCCAAAAATATTTCTCCGGCATTGAGTAGGAGAATAAAAC
>CAHIKZ030005362.1:2772500-2782500 GCA_903632075.3 Acanthosepion pharaonis
GAATTAGCATGTTTCAAGAACAGAAACTAAAATCTTCAAATTCAATTATAGAATTAAGTTATTTTACTTATTCTTTTTCGGTAACTTTACCTACTCTGTCGATAATCTTCAGTTTATCTGCTTATCAGATTTACTGCTAATGTTTATGTTTTCCACCATGTTGAGGTAATTATTATTTGTCTTTTTATAGCTCTTATGTAACTTTATTCTATAAGTGAATTTGAAGTTTTTAGTTTCTGTTTTTGAAACATGGTAATTCCTGTGTAGCAATGAAACCACATTTTTAAATTAGTAAATTTATAATGTATACTTCATTTTTTATATTTTTCACATGACTCATTCTCGCTGGTTAACTTGTCATAATTAGAGGCTTAATGAAATTAATGCACATATCAATCATCACCTCACAAACAAGAGAATAAAACTACTAATATAGGACAAGTATTAGTAGATAATACCAAGATTTAATATAGTATATAATATCTGTAATGTATGACATACTTTATACTTACGGCCATATCACGTTGAAACACCGGTTTACATCTGATAACCGAAGTTAAGCAACTTCAAACCTCATCTGTACCTAGATGGTTGTACCGCTTAGAAATGTCCGTTACTGTAAACTTGGATGTTAGTTATGTGCCATGCGTTATACACGCTTAGTCTGTCATGTATCTTTCGATAAATGACTGACGAGGCAGATTTTTTACCGCGGTAAACCAGTGGCCAATCTGGTCTGTCATGCTATTACCCATAGCTGGCGGGAGAAGAAGAAAAAGACTAATACCTTTCCCAAGGGTATCAGCACGTATGTGAATATCATGGATTCGTCTGGAATTCGAACTCGGCTCTCTGATTCCTCAATCCGAGCCGCTATCCATTAATCCTAAAGCATGGATGTACGGATGAAATAATGGATAACGGATCGGAGTTCGAATTCCAGTCGTGTTTGTTTTATTAACTTACGCACAAATACCATTGAGAATGGTATTAATTCATCTCTTCTCCTCCAGCTATGGGTTAATTAGTTAGACTTTTAAAACTAAACGATTATTATCTCCTCAAGAAGTTTTATAACAAAGAAAATATTTTCTGGCTGAAAATGGTTCTTAAGCCTTATAAAGCGAATCAATCAGCTAATCGGGCATTATAAGTTATGAATCCACCTATTCTTTTAGCTATGGATTAAATATTAAGACTTGTATCAGCAAAATAATTATTATCTCCCCAAAATCTTAATACAATATTTACTCGCAATAAACAGTGAGCGCACGGCCATTCGCGTTTCAGCATTCGCGGTTTCACACATTCGCGGATTTTTCTTTAGAACATAGGAACTGGTTATTCGCGGAAAGCCCAAATATTCGCGTGTTTTTCGGAAGATATGTACAAATTATTCGCTGAGAACTCCATCGATTCGCGCATTGCCTCGATAGAACATATTTAAAATGTTTTGCATTATATTCCTGTTATTTAAATGACTTAAAACATATAACAGTTCATTTTTATGGTAAAAATTGGCAGAATTGTACATCTTCATTGCAAAAAGCAAAGAAAAAAAAACAAAAAAAAACTTAGAGCTAGGGCTTTGTTCTTTGTTAGGCGCTGAAAATGGGGTCTTAAAAGCGGATTATGCTAAGTCTGGGGGCATCATCACATTTTTGTCTTTAGAAATTGTTTTAAACTTTATATTTTATGTCTTGTTACACACATTTTATTATTTACAATGGTTGTATCGATCTATGCGTAATTAAAAGCGGTTATTGTACGTAGGAAATAAAATTTACGCTATGTGTATGATCATCAATGCTATTTTTCAAAAATGTTTTTAAAAGGGTCTCAAGTGTTTTGAAAGGGCTTAAGATGAAATGTTTAGGCATTTGGTTTTTAACAATCAAAATAGGTAATTATAAGCACTTTTTGAGGGGTTACAATTATTCGGGGATTACACCTATTCGCGACGGATTCTGGTCCCTAACCCCCGCGAAAACGAGTGACTCACTATATATATATATATATATATATATATATATATATATATATAGACAAAAACAGTTTACTCACTACAATGACGCAACTTCGTTTCGGTGAATTGCATTTGCGCCTCGACTGGTGAGAACAAATTGGTCATGAACAATTCTGCTTGTAAGCAGGCCGTATGTGAAACATCAATTAATTTTTGCCATTTGTCTGAGAAAAATAAATATATATAAAGCAAATAGGTGACGGAGTGAAATAATAGTGTTTGTTGATAACAGTGAAGGATAGATGAGATGTTAAAGTGATGGCTAAACTGGAGAAATTCCTTGTCGATAACAACGGTCAAAAGTTTAGGCACAGCATGCCCAAGCCTTCTAAGAGTGAGGGATGGGGGGAAGAAAAGGTGGGAATAGGAGATTGTAATACGATGAAATTATCGCTCTACAATCAGTATGAAGCCCTCATTTGAATTAATGCTGTGAACGTTAGAATTTATATATTATTTTCTATCTCATTGCATCTGTAGCGACGGTGTTACCATTGTTGTTGTGAACGTCGAACAACGAACGACGGGGTAGCGAATCTTGTAGTGATTGTGATACCAATATTTAACTTTGGCTAGGAAAGTTGGGATTAAGGACAATGGGAGGACGCAATGCAATTTTTATTTGACGTAAATAGCACAGTGTATAAAATTCAAAACTGAACGGAATGATTTCAAAACATAACAATTGAATTTATTAATATTTGATATACATGCATGCGAACTAAAAAGGTAGGACAGAGTCGTGTCCCTTTGATTAAGGTAATAGTTGTACCTGAGTTCATATCACAAGTAAGTAATATTAAACTGTAATTTAGAAGAATAAAGTTTGGAATAGTGAGTTGTAAAGTTAGTAAAAGTTCAGAAGAGATTTCAGAGTTTGTAATTGCGTGAATGTTGGTAATAGTTTTCAACGTCTGATCGCAATGGCTAGGACGGGAGTTCTTGAAGGTTACATCTTGGCACTTGGTAGCAAGGAATGAGAAGAAACTACTCAGGGAACTTCCACCTGTTGGTTTATATAATGGTCGTGTACCACGTGGGGAGGCTCCCAGCATATGAGCGGGAAAACAAATTGGTCGCGTGCAGGCGGTTTGATTGGTCGAAACTGACCAATCAGCAAGCTAGAGTGAAGGTGATTGACCAATGAATGATTGTTATATATTTTGTAAGATTGTGAGGGTGGAAATTATAAGACGAATTGTGCATTTCCTAGTAGGGTTTAACTAGCTTGTTGTGGAAGAGTCTACAATACCCTCTCCCAGAGTAAAAGTTACAGGAACGAAAAACTTTTAGTCTGAAAAAATACTGTCCCTGTGGCTGAAAAGAAATGTGTTTAAGTGTAGTTGAGCTGTGTGATTCGACGAAATGTAGTGTTGTCTTGAAGGTGTCGCATATTTCTCTTGTGAGGCAGAGTCGTGCATGTCCTGGGGAAAAAACGTCGGTAGTGATCTGCGTTGCTATTAAAATTTGTCTTTTTTTCCAGTGCTCCGCGTTGAGTTGCCTTGTCGATCCGTCCACCTGTTTGCTGGCCTGGTCGTAGTTTGTTTGAAAAACGAGGTGGTTGGTGTGGTATGTGTGGATATAATTGGCGCACAAAAGTTAATAGAAGCAGCGTAGTCGTGAAGTTGAGCAGAATTTCTACCGAGTATCGAATGTATGTTTGAGAGAATTTGGTATTATTGACGATAGAATATCGTTCTGGCAAATTCTTTGTTCATTCGAGTCGCATCATTGCAGAATGAGATAAAGGACGGTGAGTCGCCTTTTGAGATTAAAAATAAAGTACTTCTGAAATATGTGCGGTGTGAGTGGATATGTTGTTGTCGTAATGAAAGCGTGGCTTTGTAGTCACCGTAATGGAAGCGTAGATTTGTAGTCAGCTGACGTCATGTTGAAAAAAACACCATGAAAGTCTCAATTAAAATTTATCTCGATAAAAGTAAACGTATTCTTAAATGTGTATGAAATATTTGAAATGCACATGCAATCTTTCTTCGATCCTCACTGGGAGCTCCATTATTTTATCCTTGTGCTTCATCTAATTTGCGCTTGATAAATGACCGCATGAAATACTTGCTATCGTCGTTTCAGAGAAACGTTCATGTATCTTGGAAAGCTTTTCTGTGAAACGTTCATGTATCTTGGAAAGCGTTCGGCACACGACCTCACTTATACGAAAAACGTACAATTAAATTGTAAATATAATGACGAAAAATAAAAAAAAATGGCATGTTGTTGGTATGAAAATATTGTCTAAGATACTGACGTGTTCTTTATGCTTATTTCTGATGATCACAGAATACATTGCATATGATGCTTTGGCATTTATCTCGACCATTTTTTTAATCGTTGACCATAATCTAAACAGGAAATAATAAGAACATTCCCTCAGACAAATTTTAAGGTCAGAATGCACAGCACGCATAGAACCCATGAGAGGAGATGCGATTATAGAAGTGTCAACACAGACATTTCAACATATTTAATTTTTAGAACAAATAAGATTGCCATAAATATCGCAGCACCGTCATTAACGTCACCATTTGTACTGCGAAGAAGTCATATGGGTGACTGAATTAGTTTTTTTTTTTAATGTTTTGTGATGCGAACAGGTTTTGCCTTCATGTAAGTGATGACTGTTGCTGTTTTTTGTGTATATATCTACTAGTGAGCTAACCCAAATGACTTGACTCATTTTATAGTCCACCAATAGAAGGTTAACCAATCGGAAGACGTAGAATATTCAATCCGTCGCGTATAAATGCGGCCATTTTGTTTACTCTATCCGAATGTCCAGTGACAGCTTGTCAGGTGAAGAGGAACAGAAGGAAGAACAACGCTCTGCTACTTTTACCAAAATATCAACTGCTAACCTGAACTACGCTTTCCTACTTTCTCCGAAATATTCACTGCTAACCTCTGGATTCTATACTTAAAGACGACCGTCATCATGATCAACAATGACTGCTTGCGTCGAGGAGGCACATCTGGGGAATGACATTAGTTTTAAGAGAGGACGGAATGTGCGACACCGAAATCCGAAGGCATATTGGGATAGCGAATGATATCTTCCAAAATCTAAAGAAAGTATTAAGAAAGAGCCGAATTTTGTTAGTAAGAAGGAAAACTACCGAACAATTACGTAATATCAATAGTTTTATATGACAGTCAATGATGAATCATCTCCGCACAAATGAAGAAGAGACTTGAAGCAATAGCAATGTTGTGCCACAGAAGGACTCTGAAACTTCCATCGACAGAACATATGGGCAACGATTAAGTTTTAGAAAAAATGAAAACAAAATGGACACTTATATTTAACATCGGAGAGACAGTTGAAAATTCTTGAGTACATAATGAGAAAGGGTGAGCTTGGAAAATGTGACACCCTTAGGGCATATTAAAGCCAAGAGCCCCAGAGTAAAAATACGCATAACTTACTTAGAGAGTATGAGTATAGACGATAATGGAAGTTAAGCAACATCCAGGCTGGAAAGTTCCTAGATGAGTGACCGCTTAAGAAAATCAGATACTTTAAGCTTGCATGTGTGAGTGGTGTAATGGACAATTACAGAGAGTTAGATGAGGCAGATAGACTAGTTCCAATTCCAATCGGGGAGACTAGTTCCAATTCCAATTGGAGAGACTTGTTTCAATTCCAATATGAGAGACTAGTTCCAATTCCAATTGGAAGGACTAGTTCCAATTCCAGTAGGAGAGACTTGTTTCAATTCCAATCGGAGAGATTTGTTAAAATTCTAGTCGGAGAGACTAGTTACAATTCCAGTCGGAGAGACTTGTTTCAATTCCAATCGGAGAGACTTGTTTCAATTCCAATCGGAAGGACTAGTTCCAATTCCAGTAGGAGAGACTTGTTTCAATTCCAATCGGAGAGATTTGTTTCAATTCTAGTCGGAGAGACTAGTTACAATTCCAGTCGGAGAGACTTGTTTCAATTCCAGTCGGAGAGACTTGTTTCAATTCCAATCGGAGAGACTTGTTTCAATTCTAGTCGGAGAGACTAGTTACAATTCCAGTCGGAGAGACTTGTTTCAATTCCAATCGGAGAGACTTGTTTCAATTCCAGTCGGAGAGACTTGTTTCAATTCTAGTCGGAGAGACTAGTTACAATTCCAATCGGAAGGACTAGTTCTAATTCCAGTCGGAGAGACTTGTTTCAATTCTAGTCGGAGAGACTATTTCCAATTCCAGTCGGTGAGACTTGTTTCAATTCCAGTCGGAGAAACTTGTTCCAATTCCAGTCGGAGAAACTACAATTGCTTCCTCTGACTCTCATTAAATTTTCTTATACTATCCAGCATTCTACTGATACAATGTTGATTCATTTTTAATTTTATTTAATGGTCAACAGATATTATACTGATATGTTTCGGATTTGAAAGCTAGAAAAATGTTTTCATGCTTTTTAAAATATCTTCCTATCACTGTCGGAAAAGTTTATTTTAAAATTATTTCAGATTGATCAGTCTTACTCACATAAGAAAAGGGATATATATATTCATAAATATATATGTATAGTCCACAGACAAACTGTTATTCCGTATCACAGCACTTCAGTGTGGTTAGACGTTCAAGCCAGGATCAAAGCCCGACTGACTTAACATCAGTCAAATATCTTAGATCAAGGACATCGACAGACGGCAGAAAGGAAGGAAATTAAATTTGTTCTCTATATGAAATACGCCACCTACTCGGAGAGCTCAAATCCTACTTGAATATATATATATATATATATATATATATATATATATATATATATATATATATATATATATATATTTGACTGATGCTACGTTCAGCAACATGACTCCCTGATCTGTTCGTCCAGCCATCAGGGTGTATCAGGAATTTACTATTTAATAAGTAACATCAATCAGCTAAAGGGACAAACTGTTACATTAATCCCATTAATGCACTACCTTTAATATTAAACATTTCATTGCAATGACCTTTGCATTAAATACCTTTTTTCTCACAATATCCCATTGACTATCAGTATTTCAGACTACATGCTATTTTAAACATCGCAATTACACACACACACACATACATACATACATATATATATATATATATATATATATATATATATATATATATATATATATATATATATATATATTAAGATATTTTTATGTTTATACATTCTCTCAGATACATTCATATCTGCTCATGGCATATCGAATGTAAACAAATTCATGAAAGATTGAAGTTCAAATACAGTAAATTCGACGTTGCTAACCGAACGCTCCTCTGACCAAATCGGTAAATGACGGTTCCGTATAGGATACAATTTCGAATCCTGTCGGAGGATGAATATTTTCTATGAAAATTTCTCGGACATTCAGGACGGTAAATGTTGTTTAATACTGTTTATTATAAACAGGGCATTTACTTAAATATTTGGTCTATAAAAATAATGTATAAACATAAAAATGTCTTAAAATAATTGTCGGACTTTGTCCATTTTATAATGTGTGACTTCATTTCATAATATATATATATATATATATATATATATGTGTGTGTGTGTGTGTGTGTGTGTGTGTGTGTGTGCGTAGGTACCTCCAAAGATCCGCTAAATAAGAGCATACATTACAAAAAAATGACACAAATTCATAAAGAACAAATTTTATCCTCAATATTTTATGTTATTATTAAGAGGAACAACCGAAATATTTATTCATTATTAACTTATTTTTTTGAATCTTCAAAATTTAGATTATATTTTCTTGCATCAGCAGGTGACCATAAGTTACTCGTGGAAATTGATTTGGAAATTCTTGAAAAAAAATCAAGTAATTTTCGGATTTTGATGACATTTGAAGAAAATGAATGAAATAATTTCACAAACGTTTCTTTTCCAGAATATTTGGATTAAAATATAATTTTTTCATATCTGTTATCCGCCACACTTTTTTAATCTTATGAAAATTCGGGAAATTCATTTTGTGAGACTTAATATTTATATGTTATAAGCAGATGTTTTTGGGAGAATTTAAACCAACATTTTTTTTTTTTTTTTTTAAAATAAGACCACCTGTTACTGAAAATCTTCTCTGAATCGTAAAATCGTACGATGGAATTATTTTCTTAGGAAATCTTTTAATTGTTTATATGAATAACATATATTATGGGTACTATTAAATTAGTAAACAATTCGATGACAAATAAATTTTTACAAGAATTGTTTTAGTTGTTTTTAAAATTCTGATTACCCTAATTTATAAAACTTTAAATATTTTTAAAATTCTTCATTAACTTTCATCGGGTAGATGATATTGCTATTAATTAAAAACTATATTTAATAATCATAAATGAAAAGGCTTACTAGAATTCAGTGACCTCCATTATTTGAAAAAAAAAAGAATTGAATTCTTTTAGTGTGTGTATAAACGTACCGATATTTTCAAATACAGACGTCCATACATGATATTATCGTAAAATAAGAGCTGTAACTATAGTAAACTTAAAAACAAAATATCTAAAATTCAATAAATACTAGATTAATTGGAATATTTTCCTAAAGTTTTAAGATTAATGGGTAGTAAATGTATATAAAATGGCGGTCACGCAAAGTATATATTCCACACGGAAAATAATATATATATATAATATAATATATATAAAAAGGCGGTTCGCCATGTATATTTTCCCCCCGTAGAAAAAAAGTAGTTACATTTGTCAAACATCAGACTCACAATAAAGCTGTCATATAAACACTCATCTCCATGTTAAAAAAAAAATGCTTTACTGCGATATTTTAAAATAAAAGCAAATATCTTCAAATTAAGATAGGCTTCAGCATTAAATATCCCATACAGTTGTTGATATGTTGCTAAACAAAATCAATCAAATCAACTAACCAATTTCTTTCAGACTATATTACTTGCTTTGGGCATGATATGCCGTTCGCCGAATATCGGTTTTCGGCATAACTTACTTTGTATTTATAAGAAAATAATGATCTAGACGGTTGTTTCTATGTATTTTTTCCACAGTTGTTGAATCCTTTCTCCGGGCTTGAAATACCCAAGTCCAGATAGATTAAATTCAGTATGTAAGCTCTTTTCGTGAAATTTTGAGTTTGGAAACCACGACCCTCATTTTTAATTAGAAGTGTAATCGTTTTGTGATAATCAAAACCTTACATACAAATAACATTAATACAGTTTCGTAAATGAACAAGAAAAAAATGTCTACTTGAGACGCTTTTTGAAGGGAAATAGAGAAGCATATCTAAAAATTAAAATGTTTTTTTCTAAATGCACTACTCATCAGAACAACTGCAATTAAAATCTTGATAGAAAATTCTCAGGGAAAATAAGCTGCGGCGGCAGGAATATTACCAAAGCCTAGTCTGGACAAATAACGTTGCAACTTCTTCTTTGGATATCAAGAACCCTTTAAAATCTTTAAATACATAGCAGAACTAGCAAACCAGAGGTAGCAGCAATATCCAATTCATGTATGAAGGGTAGACTTATAAATGTTTCAGAAATCACTCCGAATGAATAGAGACTGGACAGACCGTGGAAGTGGAAGTAATAGCGCTTACCTTAATTTGCGAAAGATTTTGCCATATTTCCGCGACGTATAACCGTCTCATAACATGTAAAGAAAACAAGAAGAAAAGAAAAAAAAGAAGGAAAAACAGATTTACTCTCCTTTTGAAGAAATTATGGTAACAGGATCACGTGACGACTGCAAACATAAAAAATGTCAGTACAGAAGGTAAGTTTTTTTTTTTGTTCTTTTTTTATTATTATATTAATTAATTTTTATTAATTAAGCATTTTAACAACCCAAGTTAAGTACACCGCTTTCCTTCCCACCTGACCAACAGTCAATCTCTTCACAAAATGTCTGAGATAGATTCTGGTGATAAATATTTTTGACTGGAAAAAAGTCGGTTATATATTTCTTTGGGCATAATATATCTTAAATGCTTAA
>CAHIKZ030005362.1:2785000-2807500 GCA_903632075.3 Acanthosepion pharaonis
AATTTAATTTCTATAATTGAATTAGAAGTTTTTATCTTCTTTTCTGAAACATGGTAATTCCGGTGTAGAGATGGAATCGGATTTTAAAATAAATACTTATAATCTAGGCTCTACTTGTGTATTGTGCACTTTAAAAAAAAAATACTAAAGAACTTCGGATCATCAATCTAATGGTTCTTTCCTATTTTATCAATATATTTGTACACACACACACGGATATATATATATATATATATATATATATATATATATATATATATATATATATATATATATACTGCATACGTAATAAAAACACTGACTTATGTGTTCACATGATCACATGAATATAAAAAAACACAATCGTGATTGACCTTTACTTTGATTATCGACATCTAGTTACTAATCGAATGTTGTCCAACAGAAAATTATTTCCAATATGGTCACGAATTTTAAAGATTATGTCTGAATAAATCCTGGCAAAGTATTTCCACTTCAGTCACTTTCTCACTGACGTGACATGACTTCCTTCCTTCAAATATTTTCATGGCAACTGCTCTTTTGGAGGCTTTGTCACTGGTGCCCCGATTACATGAATTTAAGCTGCTGCTAGATTGGCAATTATGGCCCAGCATTTAACCGTTGAACTAGCTAGATGCAACTGCTACTTCTACTACAACATTTTCTTTTCTCGCACTTCCTCCTTGTGGGATACCCTTCTGTTTTCTTGCTTCACTGATAACTGAGATGTTCAAATATCTAAATGCAACACTAATCTTTATCTATCTTTTTGAACCCTTTTCATATTTTTCCCTTGCCTGATATCCTTCCTCTCCTCAGTCTTCTTCCTATCCTACACTTTCCCTCCCTGCAACCCTCTGCGTATTAGTAGAACTACCGCGTTGCATGGGTTGAAAGGATTACAAAAAAGAATATTTATTTAAAGATCCCAAACGCCAAAACAACAAAAATGTTAAAAGAAAAGATAAAATCAAAACGAATTTATTTTTTCCTCCGATGTTTCATATCCTCGACAATTTATTTTTTTAAAAAGGCGTATTTATTTTGATCTACACTACAAAGAAAAGATGAAAAATGGATCGAAGAATCATAGAATGAAATTTAAAATATATTTGTCTGCAAAATTGAAAGCGAAGGAAGATAAAACAAATAAACAGATAGAAATCAGTATTATAAAAAGTAGCAAAAGTTTTGAGAAGGATTATATAGTAAACAATGCGTGATATCACAAAGTTTGTTCCACAAATAAGAGAAGTCAATCAGCAAGATGTTTTAGTTTTTCTTATATTTCATGTTTTAATCATTTCACCGGAAGCAAGGAGATGATGCCACTAAGACGCAAACGACGAAACAGACTTTAGCGAGGAGAAATGACAATAAAAGAACAATGTTCAGGAAGACAGATGATGGCGACTGATGTTGCATTTAGATTTACGAAGATCATACCGTATATATCGGCGTACAGGGCGACAATTCAACATTAAAAAAAAATCACCCCATATTAGGGAGACGTCTTACTCTCCAGGTCTAAAATATGAACCTTAAATACTTTGTTTTACGCGAAGTTGTTATCATGGGAGATTTTTTACGGTAAGCTCACACCTGTTTCGTTTCTTTTTCTCGATGATGCTGAACAAAGAACCAACTGGATGTTTGTCTTCACAAGCCGTTTCACGATGAGAACAGTGGAACGAATCGATGATTATCGAGTAAAAGGCTACCGTAAAAGCCTATCGAAAACACAGCAAACACTCATAAGGTATTGTAAATTGTGGAAGTTGTGGCAATACATCCTCAGCGCTCTTTCATTAGAATTTGAGTGAAAAGAAAGTATATGCGTGATGATTTACCTCAAAGCTCGAAACGTGTGCGAACGTTTCTCGCTTGCATGACAAATCCCAAAAGAAACATGGCTACTGTCGAAGACGCGATATATACGCTCTGGTCTCGTCCAAAACGAGATTGTACCAGCACACATACAAATTTCAGCAGTGTCGGACTAGCATAAAAAAAAAAAAAAGGCGAGGCGCCAGCGGCACGACAGACGGCGAGTCATTCGGCGGACTTCGTGAAACAGGGTCTGACGTGCGAATAGACTGGCAGACCAAGAGGCGTTTGATGTAGGCGCGTTTGATTTGGGCGTCCATTTCACGACTTCCCGGTGTAACGGCCGAGGAAAGGAGTCTCGCAATTCATTTCTTTGAGGTGACCGACGGCGAAGAATAAAAACTGGTTTGCCGGCGAACCCTCCCGTCACTTTTTTTGTTATTTTCTCTTTTCTTCTTACTACAATATGCTTACTGGGTTCATTTAAATAATTCAATACAATATATTTTAAAATACAATTCTGGAGAGATCGCTTTGTACGAGACGTCTTATACATCCAATCGCTTTGTACGCCAGCATATACGGTAGGTGGCATAGATAAAACGCTGAATTGAGTTCCACGGGTGAGGAGTGCAGGAAAAGGAAAAAGAACCAAGTGTTATATAAAGCTATATTGTTGCATAGCCCACTCGTGCGTTCTTTCTCATCGGCGCCAAAATGACCTATGATGCATAGGTCCCCTAGTGGGGTGGCCTTGCGCGACGGTCTCTCTCTTGTCAGTTCGATAATAAAGTTGAATTCTTCTCTCGAGGCCAGTTGCCACGAGGCCAGAGATAAAAGAACTTCAACACCGGTAATTTTAACTTAGCTATTTTATTACTGTTCATGTCGACATGCTCTGTCGATCCAGTATGGGTCGTTCCCCCTCCACAGGGACACTTTTCTAGACACGAAAGAAAACACGTCAACATTGTTTAACAGTTGAAGACTCGACTCACCGAAAACCCATTCTGTGTCTATCTCCTTTCCCAGACAAAATCGACTTCCGACTTTTTTTCTTGTATCTGATCCTAAAACTCAACCTCAGGATGTTCGGGCAGAGATACACTTCCTCTAAAAAATAATGGTATGCTTAACTGCTATTTAATAATATCAACAGTACAACTAGTTGCCAATCTATTCATATTTTTCTTCTGTGTATGTCACCTCAGGACGTAGGCGATTATCGCTCTCTACAACTTTCCGTCTCTTGTAGCTCTTAGAAAATTTTGTCATTATGTTATTTCTCTTAAACCCTGTACCGCCATCGATTTACTCAAGCTCACTAAGTGTGTCATGCGCTGTTTTCGACTCTTTTGGCTTAACGAATAAATCAAGCATGGGAAATATTTTTTGATCAGAAGACCGCATTTGATATACCTCATCATAAAACGGACCGCATTAATAAAAAAA
Organism: Acanthosepion pharaonis; assembly: GCA_903632075.3. Taxonomy (NCBI): domain Eukaryota; kingdom Metazoa; phylum Mollusca; class Cephalopoda; order Sepiida; family Sepiidae; genus Acanthosepion; species Acanthosepion pharaonis. The sequence continues at coordinate 2,788,280 of CAHIKZ030005362.1, forward strand.
AAGTGTTTCAAAAATAATTTTTCGTTCAAAGTAAAGAGGCTAGTTTAACTACAGAAGAACATATTGCCTTAGAAATGTGGGTAAATTTAACGACTTAATTAGAGAAAATGTTTTTTGAGAATTTAAAAATTGAAGTTGTCGTATAATATTATCATTAAAAACTGTCATTATCACGTTTTTGCGTATAATACAAAAAATATCTTTTTAAAATAAAAAAAATATATATATATTCTCCAAAGAAAAAAATAATTTAAACGTTTTTCGTTTATAAAGCAAACTATTTTTACACGCATGATCTTCCTTAATGAAAATTCCCAATCGTTTAAAATGTTGAAAACGTTACTTCCAAAGAAAGGTTAAAAAAAATTCAAGACGCATCGATCTTAATCATTATTATATGAGTGATTTTGTCTAGCCGTACCGACAACGCAATAGGCATTAATAAAAAAAAGGTTAGTCGGACATTTAATAATTCTTTCCCTTTGACACCAGCTACTTTCAACCTCTTTGCGTGAGAGAGAATGTGGGTGAACTAGTGAGAATGAAATTAAACGCAAAATTTTAATAAACGTTATTTTCTCCCTTAAATCAGGCGTGCCATTCAGGAGGCCAAACGAGTCGCATGTGGTCGCGGGTTGCATTTTGCCGTTAGCTGGCTTAAATACATGTGGTCGAGATACCAAGAAGGAAAGTGATATTTATTCTGTTTTATACAGAAATGTGGAACAAGGCCGAAAAGGGGATTGGGGAAAGGACGGTCTTCTTCTGTCTTAACTATAACTTAGCTAGCCACAAACACTGACCCAGTCGTACGAACAGTATTTCTTACACCAAAACAACAAATTCATGCGTACCTTTCTTACTACAACCACCATAATACCTCTTTGTCTCTATGAAAATACTAACTAGTCACCATATTTACAATTCATTGTCTTGCGTGGGGAATAAAACAAGAATTCTAAAAAGCTAGCCCCAATGAGTATTTACAATATGAACAAGAAGGAAAGTTCATGAGAACAACTACCACGAAAATATTTATAGAAGAAAAAACAGTGGGAAGCCACGAAAAGGTGGCGAGGTGTTTAATGTGATTGAAGTAGAGATAACATGTCAGGACCAATAACGATGCATACACTTTTAATTTTTTTTCCAGAATCTCAAAATATTTAGCAGGAACACCATAATGGTTATGACAGCAATATCCAATACACAGAGGAATGGTTGATCTGTTCTGTAGAGAGAAATTGAACCATTGTTCCTAAAAGGCAGAACTAGAAACTGATTCATTTTAATCATACCATGTCAGGTGAAAACGTATAAGGAACAATGAGTTGCAGACCTGCAGGTTAGGATCGAATTGTTTATCTGTGTTGATTAAAATATACGTTTCTTTTTGCAGGTGTTGAAATTTAAGAGCCATTTCAAATACAAGGTAACAGCTGATTGCAAACCATTTTCCCGCAGCAGCGTGTTTTGCTTTGTCAGACATATCGGGCTAATAAAAGACAGGAGTAAATAGTCAGAGTTGGGAAGTGATGACATCGGGAAAGTCGTTGGTGAACAAAAGAAAGAATGTAGGTCCAGGGATCGAGCCTAGAAGGAACCCCCCTCATTGATATGAAAATTTCTAGAAGCTTTGTCGGGCAACTCTACTTACACGAATTGTTAAGAATGATTGGATGTTATTATTTACAAGAAAAGGGTCACCGATATATTTGAATCTGTTGAAGACTAGATTATTAGTATATTAAATAACCTGCTTGAATATAAGTATCATTTAGCATATCTCTATTTCTATATCTATATATAATACTAGCAGTAGAGCCCGGCGTTGCCCGGGGATGTAAGAGTAAGAGATAGATCAAGTATCGACCATCATAAAGACTGAAAAATAAAATTGACAAAGATTATTGTTTAAGGTTGACGGACACACATATCTTAATTAGTTTTTTTTTGTTGTTTTTTGGGGTTTTTTTTACGAATTAGTCAAACCTAAACTCAAACAAAAACATTGTTTTCAATCATTATGAGTCTATCTATTGAATAGAATTTTATTATAAACAATTGTCTTGTAAATGGAATTTTTAAAGCATTCTGAATGTAAAAATAATGAAAAAGTGTGCAAGACAATAAGAAACACTACCTGCCAAAAAAACTGAAGTTTTGTTGAAATCGGTTGAAAAATATAGGAAATCCGATCCCATATATAAACGAACACACACACACACACAAACAACCTGGGTTTTACAATAAGTATAACTCAATATGAATTGCCCCCCTCTCATTCTGGCGACAGAATCGTGTTTTGTCGTGTTTTCAAATTGATTTCGTGCAAAAACACCTGTGTTTTTCAAATTTTTGGCGCTGTCAGAACCACTGCAACGTAATTTTACGCAGTCCTGTGAAGTTTTGTTGAAATCGGTTGAAAAATGTAGGAAATCCGATTCAATATATAAACGTACAGACACACACACCAACACAATCTGCGTTTTATAATAAGTAAGATAATAGCTCGATATCTATAACTATAAGATTAATACAAAAGTCTCATTTATCTTATTGATGCTATATTCAGCTCAGACTCGTAGACAAGTTTTTCTGTACTCTTTCGGTACACGCGTAGTGAGGTATCAGCAGCTGTCTGACGTGTTTCTAATTTTTCTTATGTTTATATTAAGATAAAAAAAATAATGTATGCTCTTTTTATTGACGTTAGGTTGAATTGTTCTTTGAGTGCGTTGTATGTGATAGTGCGCGTGTGTATATTTGTTTGCGTCTGTATGCCTGTACGTGTATGAGTGTGTACATGTGCAGAATATCATGGGTATTTCTGCTTTCCATAAATATCTTCTTTTCTTATACTCTGCCACTCTTCATTTACTTTCCTTTATCTCTTAACTATGTGTAGCTAACCGGTTTCAAAGCTCCCTCAACAGAGCTAAATTGATGGTAATAAATCGGTTAATAAATAGGTAGACATAATCAATAACTAGAATGGAGAATATGTGAAAAAAAATATTTAAATGGAAATCAATTGGAGATCAATGACAAAAATCTTTACAAAGAGACAGTTTCATAGATAGAATATATATGGCGTATAATATTAGTAGGTGGTAATTAGAGTGGGACCTGCCCCGGATGAAAAACAAGTCCACACTAAAATTAGCAGTGCAGTTTCCGTTATTTATATAGTGTTCCACAATAGACGACCCATATATATATATATATATATATATATATATATATATATATATATATATATATATATATATATATATATATGTATCACCACAAAGTCGCTTTCACGACGCCTGACTCTACCTTTGAATGATAACTCTATAATTTTTAGGCATTTAAAACAACATGCCTGGCTGCGTACAAAAATCAGCAAAATCCTCATTGAAAACACAACAATACTTAAACATGAAAACAATAAACAAAAACTAAAAAATTCTTGAAGTTATATACATAAAACAGTTGAAACCTAACCTGAACAAAATAGGCTATGAAATCTTCACAAATATTCTTAAATGCCGATAATTGATAACGGTTTCCCCTACTTAAAACTTCTCGTTTTCACTCTCCTGTGGCCATGTGCGATCTCACGAGCTGCGACGCGAATTTTGGTTCCGCGTCTCGTATACACGAGTTTGTCGTTGCTTAGAAATTTTTCATGCAACAAAAACAGACTATCATTATTGTTTTGCCCGTGTATTGTTTCATATATTGAAACGTAATTGACATCTTTGATAATGGCTTATGTAAGCCGAAAGCTTAGATAAGATTAAAACATGTATTAACATGGTGATATCTTTTCGTCTTTCAGTGTTAATGTTATTAAGATTATCAGACAATATGAAAGTAACTTACTTAAAATAAATAAAAAAAAACTTGTCTATATTATTTAATGAAACATGCATCAATATATATATATATATATATATATATATATATATATATATATATATATATATATATATAAATTATTTATATATTATATATGCGCGGTACTTACTGGACATCGCTCAATATCAGTGATAGATCTAACATATTTATTTGGATTGATGTGAGTTTGTGACCCTGGGTTTCAAGCTATTTGCTATGGTCTGAGGATCGCAAATATTTGTGGAAATCCAGGTGACAAACTCACATCAATCCAACTAATACACACACACACACACACACACACACACACATATATATATATATATATATATACACATATATATATATACACACACACACACATATATATATATATATATATATATATATATATATATATATATATATATATATATATATATATATAAAAGTGTAAGAGAACGAACAGTAGGATTACAGCATTCAAAACAAACCCACCTGATGAGACGTCTAAAAAGGTTTTCCCTTTTTTTGACGTAGAAACAAAAATGTACAATTTTTTGTGTATGCTGCATTGCTGCATAAGATATATATATATATATATATATATATATATATATATATATATATATATATATATATATATATACCAGAAACACGGTAGTACAATTATGTAAAACAAAGCATAATATTTTTTCCAAATAAATCCACATTACAACCAAAAAAACGTTTGCGGCACTCTCTTCTCTTTTTTTTTTAATATACATACTTTTCTCGTTGGAACTACTACAACCTCTTTCTTTATATATATATATATATATATATATATATATATATATATATATATATATATATAATTGTTTTAGGCATGAAAATGACATAAACGATGCCCTGGTGATATCTAAGTTTTTACTGTCTATCGCCTTAACATAATCAGAAAACGATCCACACACACATATATATATATATATATATATATATATATATATATATATATATATATATATATATATATATATATATGGAGTTTGGGAAATCCTTCAGCTCGATTCATTTAGCAAAATCTGTAAAGTTTTATTAACTGATTCTTTGTTGGCAAATCCTTCCATCTCCGGCTCCTTAACTCATTTTCAGATCTTTCATAGTTTATTTATTGCATATTCTTATTTTTTCGTTTGAACTCTGAGGGTCAAACCCAATGGGTAAGGCGTATATTTTACTTTTTCTGTGGCAGTTGGCTCTGCCGCTAATGATTTTACTGTAAAAAAAATCACAGCCTCGAAGTGGCATCTGAAATTGTGAAATATATTTTTGCTATTTACCACAAATAATCCATACGCATTATAGGTAAATTATCTTCACGCCAGAATGGGAAACTGAGACAAAATAAGGTACCTCCATTTTGTTAGAAGGATTTGTGATGATATAACGGAAATGGTGAAGCACATTCGAAAGTAAAATTTGGCAGGCCAACAATTTGCCAAAAAAAAAAAATAAAAGACATAGTTCACTATTGCTATACTGACAATTTTTCTTTTATCCTTTTCTTATTTATTGATTGTAGTAACGTAATTTTTTTATGGATGAAGACGTACATTCATATTTGTAGCAAAAGCTTTTCAAATCGTAACGTTGATTTTTTTTGTTAAATAGTGAATTGCTTATTTTATTATTTTGCTCTCAATTGTTTATTTTTAGCCACAACTAATAATAAAAATTCTTCCCATATATTTATTGTTAATTTTATACTCATATTAGTTTTATTATTTTCTTTTTAGTGATTCTTTTCTATTATTGCCATTAAAGTAATATGTTAAAGTGGCACATTTTATAACGAACTGTTCATTCTAATTACCAGTGTAAAATATATATGGTCTTTCCTTGTCATGGTAGATCGCTTACTTGTTCGAGTGATCCCACAAGAGAAGGACTCTGGTTTTTCAACTTCTTTAGGACTACCCATGACTCTAAGATCGACGACCCCAACGATGGAATAAGAAAGATTTATAGGATTTTGAACGGCCGAACCGGCTGAAGACAACGCCGGTCGGGCTGGTGTAACCAATGCGGGCCTTGACAGACCAAGGATCCGCCAACCTGATTCGCATTGGTGGCTCCTCTGTACGTGTATGCGGGCTACTCCGTCGAGTAGAGTTGTTCACCAAAATCAAATTCTCGGATAGGGCAACGTCAAACTCTTTGATTCAGTGCCAACTCCACCAACAGTGGAGAGAAAGACAATAAGTAGAGAGAATGCGAGAACAATTTACATTTTATTAATAACTTAAAAAAAATACAAATGAATAAAAGAATGTTTTATTATTATTATTATTATTATTATTATTATTATTATTTTGTAGAAAGCAAAGATTTGAACAAAATTTGAACTTGAATTGCAGAATTTGCATCAACCCCACTTTGATAGTTTGCTGATATTACGTGTTAACAGCCTAAAATGAAACGAGGGAACATTTTCAATGGTATTTTTCCAAGATTCATTAAGTGCTTATAGAGCATGTGACAGAAATATCTCCTCACTAGGTGCTTCAATTTTTCGACCCTGTGCCACAACTAAGCTATGCTTAGTAAATCATTACAGCTGCCAGAAATAGGCACTTTGATGTCGTGTAAGGGTTAGGATTAATTACGACTGAATAGTAATTTCGATCCTCACACAGACTACCACATACATGCAGCCTTGTGACACATCTAAACTACAATTCGAAAATGCCTCCTAGAAAATACTTCCCACATAATGGTAAGACATTAGCTAAGTGAAGACACCATTACCGCTAATGTCTTACCATTATGTGGGAGGTATTTCTGTTTCATGTTGTATAAACAAAGTTAAAAAAAGACAAATATCAGTCAAGTGATTAAGTAGACAAAGTTTAATGAAGTTTGATTAAACAAGTCAAACTATACAAATAGATTGAATTATCTGTTCGGGCTTCCAGAACATTTCTATAAAACCTTTTATGTAAGAAAGATAAACAGGTACGAAATCTAGTTCGCGAAAAAAAAAAGTATGTCAACTTTAGGAAAAGAGAAAACATATAGATATTGTAATATTAAATTTATTCAAACCACGAGATTAATACAATTAACGTTGTACTCTACAATCACAAGAGACTTTCAAAATGGTTGCCTTCAGCATACAGATATTTATTATTACGGTGAACTACTTTTTGCGCGACGTTGTCCAAAATGTTCATTGGAATTGCTATACATGAATATTCATTTTTTGTCGAAGAACCACCAGTGTAATGTCATCTGCCGAGAAAATATCTCACTACGGAAAACGGTGTAATCGCAAATTGATATAACCATGAAAAACAGGTTTTTCCTTTATGAAGTGTGTATACATTTTTTCGCGGACTACGTATAAAATTTGTTAATAAACAAAGGAACGTTATCATTCAAGTTACAGACTTGCAACACATACATTTAAAATGTAATTAACGAATCCATTTCTAAGTAATAAGCAAGCTTTTCTGTCAATGTTGAGGTAAAAAATATATATGAAGAACTGAAATCGATCAGATAACCAGTCCTCAAATACAAATAGGAAATAAAGAAAAATCCCGAATTAACAACATATCATCAATCAGTAGTGGCCGCCCTTTCAGAAGTTGTCAAGAAATCGTATTAGTTCTCTTCCTTTTTTTTTTGGGTGGGCAAGGTAGAGGTTGGTAAGTTAAGTTTCGCTGTAATTAAATACGAAGGCAATCAGACAGACCTACTTTTCTAAATGACCAAATAAATTTATTTTAATAACTTTCATTTGAAATCTCGTATTTGAAATCTAGTTAAGAAGCCAAGACCTATATATATATATATATATATATATGTTTTTGTGTGTGTGTGCGTAGATATTCTCAGATTGAATATATCTGTAGATGAGACAAACTGAATGACAAGAGAAAACTATACATAGTTTAGCCGACGCGTTTATTGCCTAGACATTTAAGTTGTTACTGAGTGTTTTAAATTCCGTGGTGAAATCTTGGAAGACGTGCGAATTTGTAAACTATTGCTACTAACATTACAAGGCTCTTACCCTTCTCTGAATTGAACACTGTCAGTCATTGGCGTGTTTATTCACCGAGTGAATACGTAAAAATTCATCTCTCATTCAACCGTTGGCTTGGGGGAAAATCTCCGACTGATGCCATATCAGTCGGGTTTTCATCCCGGTTTGCAGCAATTAGATGTCAAGCAACACTATGAAACAGTCTGTCTGTCGATGACATTATATATATTTTCAGAGGAGTATGTCTGTAGAAGAGACAAAATGGATGAAAAAAACATGAGGAAATCTAGACTTAGTTTCGCCGAAGCGAATCGGCATTCGACAAACTTTATCACGGCAAATGTGATGGTGTTATTTTGCAACAAGTATATATATTTTACCGCTACTCAAATATTCTAAATTTAAGAACGCTCATAAATGCAGACGGAAAGCTGATCATTTAAAATTTTCATTTATTTGTTTTGGATAAGACTTGTTTTTATGTCCATCGTTTTCGTCGTGTTATATTGATTATGTTAATTGTATTTTTAATGAATATTGTCCTGAAGAAGGTTATTAAACCGAAACGTCAGACGTCGACATTTCATTCATATTAAAACAACATAATCGCATTTTAAGGATTTTTGTTTTGTTTTTCCTGATATTTTCTTCATTCTGTCGGATTGATATCCATTTATATTTGCTTATCATACTGTCCACTGGAAATACAAACCTGAATTCATTTTATTACATGGAGGACTGCATGCTTATCCGAAGATACACGAATCTACTAGTCTCCGCGTATTCCTACAAGAACAGAAAAGATTTTCTAACGAACTGTATATATGAAAAATCTTTCCATCGGAATCAAATTTATAAAAAAAATTTTAAGAATACGTTTTGAAGGCGTCGCCCATTTGACGACAATGTGACCACGCTCAAACGGAAAGCTGATCATTTAAAATTTTCATTTATTTGTTTTGGATAAGACTTGTTTATATGCCCATCGTTTTCGTCGTGTTATACTGATTATGTTAATTGTATTTTTAATGAATATTGTCCTGAAGAAGGTTATTAAACCGAAACGTCAGGCGTTGACATTTCATTCATATTAAAACAACATAATCGCATTTTAAGGATTTTTGTTTTGTTTTTCCAGATATTTTCTTCATTCTGTCGGATTTATATCCATTTATATTTCATATATATATATATATATATATATATATATATATATATATATATATATATATATATATATATGGAGATCAACGTGCTTTACTGGACTCAGCAATTTTTAATCTACTTGTCTGAATCATCTTCATGAAGCGAGAGCAAGATCTAAAAAGGTCAGCCAATCTAACATTGATCTCATCTCACAATCCTCAAACTTGCTCCATATGTGGCCTCCTTTGTAAATCATAGCGGGTCTTAAATGCCACTTAAGATCATCGCACAAAATTTCATAACTGAATCAAGTAAGCTGTCAGATCCTCATACGGCGAAACCGACGGAGAGTCCATATATATATATATATATATATATATATATATATATATATATATATATATATATATAGTTTTTTTTCTTAATAAATATTAATGCTCACAGGATAACCGGCCCGTGTTCAAATGTACTTATATATAAAAATATTATGTTTTTTGTTTTTTTTACCGAAGTGTATTCCAAAATTTAAGCTTTGGCTGAAATTATTGAAAAAATAATTTTTGATGTTCTAATGATGTTCGAATTATTGATGTTCTATTCTACCGTAATTTGATAGAAAAATAGATTGTCAGAATATGGTTTCGTCTTTATATAAAACGACTTTTAGAATGATGCTGTTGTAGAGTAGTTTTCACAGTGGAGGCTTGTATTTCAATAAGTCGTCCTAAATTAGGTTCGACGTACAAATCGTTAGGAACTTGAAATAAGAGTTAATGACGCAGCAATCTAGTTGTGATGGTTGATACTTCAATGTCCGACATTGACTGACTCACTCAACACCACTGAGCCCAACAGGCCACTGCTACTACTACTTATTATCTGCGGGAGGGTCTATTACAATAAAATAGGTATTATGGTATAACAGATACCTACAAATCATTCAAGCTTGAAGTGTTTCTCACTTTATGTCCATTTACGTTCGCAGTGTTTTATCGCTATAATCTCCATTCTTTAACAATTCTTGGAAACTCTGTTGTGATCTATTGTTTTTATTCTTTGACCAGTACAACTCACCCACCTCTAAGCTTTATCTTTAGAATGACCTTTATTTTTTCCTTACGAAATATTGTTCCCAAGATCAGTATTTTGTGGATGTTAATCTCAATAACTTAGATAATTATCCGAATAATTCGTCTGCACGTCTTTCATTGTTAAATAAATAGAATTAGTATACGGCCTATTGAATTTTGACCGAAATGTTCCTTAAACTCGAACAGATAGTCTTTCGTTATGACTATTAGGAGAAGTGGAATATGGCGAGGAAATTATATTAACAGTAGAAAATAGGTTTATTATCGTCGTTTTAAATGTGTTAACACTATCCTTTCTGTAAGTGTCTGCGTTCATATCACAATTCACGTCTTTTATCATAGTGTTTGCTAAAAGATAAGTACCGAGCGTATTTATATTGATTTCAGATCACATTTATCCGGTATTCTTTATCAGAAATAAAATACAATTTCATTACATTAGCTTATATATATATATATATATATATATATATATATATATATATATATATATATGTGTGTGTGTGTGTGTGTGTGTGTGTGTGTGTGTATCTATCTATCTATCTATCTATATATATATATATGTGTATATATATGTATATATAAGTATTTATATATGTATATATACATGTATATATGTATATATATATATATATGTATGTATATATATGTATGTATATTTGTGTACATATATATGTATATATATGTATGTATATGTATGTATATATGTATGTATATATATATATGTATGTATATATATGTATATATGTATGTATATGTATATATATATGTATATGCATGAATATATATTCATGTATATATCTATGTATATAATTGTATATACATATATATATATATATATATATATATATATATATATGTATATATACGTGTGCGTATCTTTGTCTCTCTCTCTATATATATATGTATGTATATTAATCATTATTATTTGTAATTAATTTTTACCACTTTTTATGTGTGTACATATGTATATGTATGTATATACTTTGATAACTTTTGAATTTGATTCCATAAGTTTCGATATTAAGAAAGGAAGTTCGTCATACACGTGAATCTGATTTGAATTTGGATTCAGGACATTCGTTTAAGAAACAATGAAATATACGACTAGAAAATTATAGTCTAATCTTGGTTGTATTCATATAGATACAATGCATGCCAATAAATTCTTATAAACCACATGTATCGCCAGTTATTATTGTTGCTGTAAATCTCTTAAATATCATTCTGTAATATAGTCAATACCAATAAAATTCTGTACGTTGTACGTGAATAAATCTTAATTTATTAATATATATTATTATAGACCAAGAATCTTTCTATGTGTATTCCATAGACTAATGTCTTTAGACTAGTATTTCTTAGACAGTTTTCCCTTAGACGAATATTCTTCAGACTAATGTTCATTAGACCAGTGTTCTTTAGACAAATGTTCCTAAATCCTTTTGATTACGACGAAGTTTTGCACATCAAAGCGTTTTACAGTAATCGAAAAACAAATGTAACAATACCTTGGTTCAAAATCAGGGGTATATGGTGGGTGTTATGGGACAGACAAAACACGTTCTAAATTATATTCACGCCTTCTTTTTGCTACATGTAGTCTGGTCTTATGGGATATTCTGCGCGTAACCCCGATGTGGCATAAGACCGAAAGTATGTTATATCCTGTGAGGATCGAACTCAATTAGGAAAGCTTGCTACCCATTAAACCCATGTCGAAGTACCCAGTCTGGTCTTATGGAAAGATAACTTTTTCCTATTGAAGCTGCTGGTCATATGAATTTGCACGTAACATTTCATTTCATTGAAATTTAAATGATTAATAACCGAACACCCGCACCACAGACAACATTTTCTTACATTGTGTCTAAATTTTGAGGGCTGGCCTGTAGAGATTTAACCTTCTCAATCGATTTTATTTTACTTCGAACATAAACCCACTTTTCTGCTTAAGGTTTCGCAATGTAAAAGTTCCGGGGACCACCCGAGTGACAGGGTTTTTGTTACCAGGCAATCTGTGAGGATAGGAGGGAAGGATAACGGTTAACACTAGACTTGAACAGGTTTAGATGTTAGTGACCCGGGAAACTTACGGGAAAATAGCTGTTGTGTCTTCAGATACAAAATCAGAAATCGTGTTGTAATCAGTCTCACAAGGTCATTTGTTCGGGATGAATTTTGCTCTGGTGTTAGAATATATCAGAAGTAGTTTTTTTTTTTTTTCAGGTTGCGTGATCTTCTCTTCCATCCACAACAATAAATAATACTTGATATAAAACAAGGCAAAACATGTATGCAATTCAAACAAACAAATGCATTTATATACAATACAAATATTATATACAAAATATTATTACAAGATATTATCGTGTTGTTATGTTTGTTAGTGAATGAAGATTTTGTTTTTTGGTGTCTTGGTGTATTTGTATTACAGTCTATAGGAGTTCGTAATTAGTGTTTAAACACCGTTATTATGTTCGTGTTGTTCTTTTTGTATTGTTTAGAATTGAGTCATTCAGAAGTAGTCTACCCTTAACTGTAAGTATCAAATATGTTCAATAATAGTATTTACTTAAATTGTAGTGAGCGTTAATAATTCACTTTGGATAAGTAAAGTCTTGTGCGTTGAAGTTCTTTGTATTCACAGAGTAATCTTCGAGTTGGGTTTGTGGGTGAGTCAGTTGTGGTTTCGTTTGCGCGGGAAAATTATAATTGCTAGGTACGTGGATTAGATTAGCGCTTCTCTAGGTTTGCTGGACTGACCTGATTTATCGTAGATGATCAAAGAGGATGTATAGTTTGAGACTCTTGAATGACGAAGAAGTTCGTAGAAGATATTGAACGGGAAAGATTTGTCGTCTCGATTCGCGAGACGTGAGTAGTTGCCGTCACATTTGTAAGCTTGAGTGAGCGGTCAAAAAAATGGTCTGCTGCTGATCTGTCCAGGTCTGCATCTGCTGGTCACACGTGCTTTGGGTTCTTTTGAAGCGGTCATGATCACGTGGGTGGCTTCTCAACGATTTTGCGCCAAAACCTCGAAGTGCACGTCCCAACGACCTGATTGTTAGAAATGAGCCAATCAGTGGGCTAGATTTACGAATGAAAGTTGGAATAGTGCATTATTCGAAGGAGGTAAGATTGGGCTAATAGACGAGCCCAATACATTAATCAGTCATGCCAGGTCATTAATAAGTATTGCAAGGTCACTAATCAGTCACGCAAGGTCATTAATCAGTCTTGCAACGTCATTAATCAGTCTCGCAAGCTCATTAATCAGTCTCGCAAGGTCATTAATCAGTCTTGCAACGTCATTAATCAGACTCGCAAGGTCATTAATCAGTCTTGCAAGGTCATTAATAGGTATTGCAATTCCAGAGTATAACAGGCCGGAGATAAAGATCAGCGCGCAAAAATACATATTCCCAATATGCAACTGCCTATTTCACCCAAGAAGAATTTCGAATAATGTTGTCTCCCAAATTACCATTCTTTCAATGGAGTAAGAAATTCTGTGATTGGTAGGTAAGCGCGTAAATGACCATATTTCAAGGTCGTAATAAAGTAAACCGATCTTGATTTTCTTTTTTAGTTAACTATGAGGACAACGTAGCGGATTTCTGAACGACCCCATTACTAGTGAAGCTAGACTCTTTTTATCACTTAGTTAATAAGAGTAATTGCTGTTACCGGCATTCTCTTTTGTTATGATTCTTGTCTGGATTCCAAAACTCACCAGTTTGATTTTGGTCCCTTTTGTTAAAAAAATGACAATGGCTGATCCAGTCAATGTGACTGGATCATCCCTTGACATTATTTTTGTCCCTTCCTCGCTTCTAGTGAATGATTTGCTTGATTCTCCATATCGGCATAATACAGTGGCCACTTCTCTTTTATCTATGGGATGGATGCGTCCTACTAACATATTATTTTAACTTGAATGTTTGGTTATATTTTATTTCGTTATTAGGTCCATATCCCTCCAACTCATATGTTTATACATTTTTGTTACAAGGAAAGAAAACTGTTTTATTATTATTATTATTATTATTATTATTATTATTATTTTTAAAGAGAGAAGATATTTTGTATATAATGAAATTTTCATGTCATGAATTTTTGTAGTAGTATCTCTGTGAATACGCGGTATTCTGGTATATGTTGGATATAATGGTGATGAATGAATGCTTTTAGTAATTGATGAATTGTAAGAATGAATGGTTGGAGAATCAGATTAGTTACGTATAGAAAAGACAGTGACGACCAAATTTCCCCCCATTTCCCTTTCGGCCTTGTACCAAAAATTAAAGTAATCATTAAGTAAATAAACATTTTGTTTTTGTTCGCTTTTTTATCTTGGTTGGATCACCTTTTGATTTGATTTTTGGCTCTCTGTCACTTCTCGCGTATGAGCAGTTTGATTATGCTTATCGGAAAAAATACAGTGGCCACTGATTTTTTCAGTCATTCGACAGGTCCTTCAAAAAATATTTTATTTTATTTTGAATGTTTTCTCTTATTTTATTTTCGTTAGTGGCTTCATCATCTTCCTCCAATTTCATATAAGATAGTTTGTGCTAAAAAAAGCGAAAACAAAAATAGACAATTTACATATTACTATCTTTTTAATATCATGGTTGTTTCAAGTAGGGTAGCTGTGATTATGCGGTATTGTGGTATATATTGCATTGAATGGTGATGGATGTGTTCTTATTGTGATTGACTCATTTGCAAGAATGAATGAGTTGTGAATCAGCTTAACTCCGTGTAGGATAGTCAGCGATCACCGAATGTTTTCTACTTCTCAATCGGAAGATACAATAAATAAATTGTTTTTTTCGACAAGCAGCACAAGAGGACGCGGACTATTTTTCGTGTTTAGACATGATTTTAGCTTTGTCACTGATATGTTTAAGGAATGGTAAGTTAGAAGGATACATTCGACATTACAATTATTTTTTATAAAAGAAATTTTCTATGAATGTCCATATTATGCATTCTACTAAAGGAAATGGTAACATTAGCCGTTTGCTAATATGGAAGGACTCGGAATTCATTGACCGAGAAGTCAGGTTGTCTTTTAAGATAGTCTCAAGAAAAAGATTTACACCTATTAATATTTGAATATGCTTTGTATAAACGGAGATGATTCCAAGGTTAGATAGTTGAAAAAAAACTGGCTCTTTGAAAAATATTTTAAATGTCCTATTCTTATAGACTTTAATGTGCATACCTTGTGATAGTGGTGTATGTGTTTTGTTTAGTTTAAAGTTTTTTTCATGTAGCAAAAAAATATTTTTTTTTTTACTTGGAAGTTAGATAAAGTATCTCTATAAATATTGGAACGTCTGTGACATTAATATGTTTATACAATATGTTTCCAGCTATCCTCTATACATTTCTTTCTCGCGTAGCGCCTTTTTCGTCTTTCTTCTTCTGGTATTAACTGTATTCCAATATTGACTGTGTTTATCGCTACCAATAACTGTCAACTGCACAATATTTCCGTCTGCTTTTAACTCGATCTCCAAACTTCATCTTTTTTCTGTCATTTTTCAGTCAGCCTCGCTGTCTGTACAGCTACCTATATATCTACCTTTATCTATATAGCATTTTTCTCTCCCAATGTATATATATATATATATATGTATATATATATGTGTGTGTATATATATATATGTGTGTATATATATATATAAATATATATATATATATATATATATATATATATATATATATATATATATATATATATATATATATATATATATATATATATATAAATAAAAGGAAAGAACAGAAAGATATATAATCCGGTATTCGGGGCTTTTAGCTACCATTTTTGAAACATGGTTAGAACTGTGTAGCGAAAAAACATAATTTAAATCAATTAATTTATAATATAAATATATATATATATGTATATATATATACATATATTATCTATATACTTGTATGATATATATATATATATATATATATTATATATACACACATATATTATATATATAAATATATATGTGTGTGTGTGTGTGTGCGTGTGTGTGTATGTGTTTTGGCAGCTGATAATGCTTATATAACGTATATAATGCGTTAAAATTACCTTTGTCCATAGCGTGTACCTATAGCCTAGTGGTAAGTGTCTTCGACCGATATCATTGGTTGATCACTATAATGGTAAGCTCATCGCAATCAATTGAGCACTCTGTAAATTGATAATGATATATGACGTGTAAGAGTTTCCGAATGATGTCAAATTGATCGAGTTTCTATCTATGTATATATGTAATCACACACATAGGTCCGGTTAACTAAACGCTTATAAAATACTAATCATATTATAAATATGAAACGTTTATAAATCTTAAATATTTCACTTGTATTCAAGTTTCATCAGAAAATCAGATAAGGAAAATTCTTTCTTCGACATTACACGCTCTGATGAAGCTTTCTTAGCATTATCTTATTACCCTGTATAAACCTATCTATATATATTTGCTCTCTCTTTAGATCTATCTATCTATCTATATATATATATATATATATATATATATATATATATATATATATATATATATATATATATCTAACATGTAACTTTATGCATATTTTCTCTCTCTCCTCTCTCTCTCTCTCTCTCTCTCTCTCTCTCTCTCTATATATATATATATATATATATATATATATATATATATATATATATATATATATATATATATATATATATATATATATATGGTACGGAGGGTAGAGAGGGTAGCGGCTCGGATTAAGGAATCGGAGAGCCGATTTCCAATTCCAGTCGAATCCATTACATTCACTTACGTGCTAACTTCCTTGGTAAATGTATGAATCCTCTTTCCTCCCCAGCTATGTGTAAATAGACTGGGTTCTACAGCCTTAGATAGCAACTAGGAGAAGATAACTCTGAATGCAAAACATACCGAGGGTTGTTTGGGGACCTTGTGAGATTGATTCTGCACAAATAACAAATTCATATGATCCTAGGAACAATGCTGCTTGACCCTCATACTTTAAATACGACATGATAGTCCACTATATATATATATATATATATATATATATATATATATATGTGTGTGTGTGTGTGTGTATATCCGACAATCTCCTCTCTCTCTCTCTCTCTCTCTCAATATATATATATATATATATATATATATGGGTAAATGAAAAAGAAAGACAGAACCTATAAGCCGCTATTGACAGACTACTTAATTCAAATTACCTGGATATAGATAATAATAGGTGGATGGACTTCTAATTAAGAACCAATGGCCAAACTGCTGAGAAGCAATTGAAAGCTGATATTTCAAAAAAGCCTACGATTGTAGCATTATCTGAATTGTTGTCATACAGTGCACCTGCAAATGTCAAACGTTAACTCCAAAATATATCAATCTGTGTTTTTTTAAAAAATTAACTGCAATATGTCTATATATGTTAATTTATTCTACCTTTTCTTTTTCCCCATTTTTTGCTCCCAAAACCTGATCAATATTTGCTTTGTTGTATCTTCTACACTTTTTACTCTTTGTCTCGTTTCCATTGACATGACTTATTGAATAGGTCTATGTCTGGTCCTTACCCCCTCCCTTACTCTTAAGTAGTTTAATAAAAATAAATTTAAAATTATTCCTATCTCTCCCGTCCTCCTCTAATTTCGACCATATCTGTAGTTCTCCTCCTCCGACTCTCTTTTCAACCTTATATCAACTTAATACTGCCCCTCAAATGTATATGAAAAATAATACGTAAATTTAAAACCATTTTTTATGCCTGGAAATATAATCTGAACAACCAGGAAAAAAAACCCTGATGAAATAAAATATAATCAATGGACCCATAAGCTTGTTTGTTTTCTAGATTTAATTAATTTATTATTTGCTCTGGTTTGGCATTTTACGCTCTGGATTACCTCCTCTTTGGTATTATCCATACGGATTACCAAACGTTTCATTATCTAACTATATATATATATATATATATATATATATATATATATATATGTGTGTGTGTGTGTGTGTGTGTGTGTGTGTGTGTGTGTGTGTCTGTGTGTAAAGTTACGAAAAACTTGTTAATCCGTATGGGTAGTCTCAAGGAGGATGACATCATGAGAGCTCAATGTAAATCCAGAGCTAATAATTTAAAGAAAAACAGACCACTTTAAGGTTCCATTGTAATAGTTTATTTCACCAGAGACCTTTTAAAGGATGCTGGATCATCAGACATCACTTCCAAAAGGTGAAAAGAAAAATGAAACGAAAATTTACACTTTTCACGGGTAGTATTAAGTGTATCTAATTTAACAGAGAGGGTAGCGAGGAGTGGTGTGAGAGACATGGTCGAGAGGGTTTATTTTTATATTTCTTTCTATGATACTTAATATTGAGGAAGGAGGGGGTAAGTATCATACATTAACCTATTCAATCTTAACGGAAATGATATGTTGAAAGGGAAGGAGAGAAGAGAAGGTGGAAGTAAAGAGAATGGACATATATTTAGTGTTTACGGAGGAAGAAGAGAGGTGGTATAGTTTTAGCAATTTAGGTAAAAAAACACATTTTAACGTTTGATAGTAATTTAAACGTTAAAAAAAAAGAAAATTGTTTATGGTTTGTTAGAAATTTAAATATTTAACTCTTTTACAAATAAATTAGGGATTTAATATGAGTTAAATACTATATTTAATAACACATTAAAAAAAACACATTAAAAATATTTAAAATATAAAAGTTTACTGATAGTAATCTTTTAATATTGTAGTGTATGTATATATAATGCAGAACTTATAATATATTACAGGAAATGGGAAACCGCAAACTTTGTTGTCAATAATCAAAGTAACATCATAAAATCGAAACTCGCGATGACCAATATATTGTATCAATTGAACTGCCCAGTACAAGACTGTTTCTTTTCAAAGATGAATTCCCTATATCAGACATACTACCCACTCCTTAAGGAGACACATCACGTATCACTTATCACATCAAATTTTTATAAAAAGAAAACCTCTATCTACCCGCAATTTACAAGAAACCTTAAGAAACATTCTGGTCGAAAATA
>CAHIKZ030005362.1:2810000-2825000 GCA_903632075.3 Acanthosepion pharaonis
TGCTATATATTTAAATATTCTTGATAAAATCTAAAGAATTAGCAATGTTATTGGTTCTGACCTGGCATCTCAGCTTCAGACATTTTCTCACTGTAGGATTGCTTCCGTATGCCGATTCTATAAATATCACCTAATGTAAGCCTGGATGCGCGGCTGGTGTAATGGATAATGGCTCGAGATTTTTTTTTTTTTTATCGGGAATCAGAGTTCGATATTCAGTTCTGTTTGTTATTTTCACCTACGTGCAAATAGGCTTTGGAAAGGTGTTATTCCACAACTTCTGCACCCAGTTAATGTTCAATATTAAGACATATTACTGAATAATTATCTCCAAAGAAGAAAAGAAAATTCTTGTTATCTAAAATATATTTTCTGACTTTAAATAACCCGCAAATGGTTGATAAGCAATAAAAATCAATAAATCAATCAGTTATATATAAAATATTATATTATATCGTCCGCTAGACATTACTTTCACTGTTTGAGAAAAGGGATCGCTACTTATAAACTAGCACAGACTAACATAAAATTTCTAAAGTCAGAATCCGACTTTTCTCCACAAGCGATGGGTTAATTATTAAAACATGCATCCCTAATTCATTACTATTTCACCACCACTAAAAAAAGAAACTTACAATCTAAAAATAGTTCCTGGCTTTAAATAACCTGCAAAGAACTGATATGCCTTAGAAAACGAATCAATCAATCAATCCATTGATGTCCAGAGGCTAAATTAAAACCAAGTAGATGTTCATAGCGTGAAGCCTCTTTGAAAGGACAACTGCATCTTGGGCTTAGACGAATGTATGATTCTAGCCAGTGATGATGAATCTATAATCGCTTTGGGTTTGCGGTATTGAAAGTTATAAGCAAGTTTTTCCTCATTGATCTGGTGGAGCTAGACGAGACGAGATCGGCAGCAACGTTTCGATCAACTCGATTTTTGGGTGTGCCTCCATAATTAGTGGTATCCTCTTCATAGATATGTACTCATGAGATAAGAACGTTCCTAGGCAGATCATACTTATTATAAAACTCAGGTTGTGTGTGTGTGTCTGTAAGTTTATATATTGGATCGGATTTCCTACATTTTTCAACCGATTTCAACAAAACTTCACAGGACTACGTAAAATGACCTTGCGGTGGTTCTGGCAGCGCCAAAAATTGGAAAAACACAATTGTTTTTGCACGAAATCAATTTGAAAACACGATTAAGAGGCATTGCTGTCGAGAATGAAAGGGGGACAACTCATATTGAGTTATACTTATTATAAAACCCAGGTTGTTTTTTGTGTGTCTGTGTTCATTTATATATGGGATCGGATTTCCTACATTTTTCAACCGATTTCAACAAAACTTCACTTTTTTTGGCAGGTAGTGTTTCTTATTTTCTTGCACACTTTTTTCTTTATTTTACATTCGGAATACTTTAAAATTCCATTTACATGACAATTGTTTATAATAAAATTCTATTCAATCGGTAGACTCATAACGATTGAAAACAATGTTTTTGTTTGAGTTTGACCAATTCGTAAAAAAAAATACAATACAAAAAAAAAAAAAAAATAATAATAATTGAGACATGCGTGTCCGTCAACCTTAAACAATAATCTTTGTCAATTTTATTTTTCAGTCTTTATGATGGTCGATGCTTGATCCATCTCTTACTGTTACATCCTCGGGCAACGCCGGGCTCTACTGCTAGTCAGGAATAAAATGCACACCGATTTATGACCAAAGAGAATGACTTGGCGATCGCTTGAATTGGTCACATAGACTTTAGAAGACTGGCTTTTTCAAAGATCCTCATTGACTTACCTGATATAATGCTACGTGGACGCCAACATCGTGTATCCTATACATAAAAAAAACACATTCTATGCTATTATATCCCGGCAGCCATCAACACCTGAAGCACGGGATGGGGAATTGATCTCTCATAGTATTTCAGTGACCTGTGCTAGTGATTACAGAGAGAATAGTTTATCTCTTCAAAATTGGGAAATGAAATGAAAATATTTTATTGAATCAATGACTAAGTCTGTTGCTAGGAAGGTTGGTTCAATGTTACGTGATGGACATTTTTTCTTGCCAGAAACTAACTGAATTCGTCCTCGCTTTGAATACTGTTGCCACATTAGATCTGCTTCTTCTGCTATATATTCAAAGATTCCTAATAAAATCTAAAGAATTTGCAATGTTATTCGTTCTGACCTGGCATCTCGGCTTCAGGCATTTTCCCACCGCAAAATTGCTTCCGTATGCCTATTCTATAAATACTTTCATAGTAATTTTTTTCGGATGATATTTCCGCTATCGTGCGTAGACATTTTTAATTCAATCTCAGTACTAGACTGGGGGGGCAAGTTTTCATCAATTTACAGTTTAAACCGCTAGATGTAGGCGTCAGTTTTATACTAACAGTTTTTTTCTTTCACACTTCTTGAATGTGGAACTATATTCACGCTTTTTCTAATGGTAATTAACTAAAATTAAATCTCCAGAAAAGGCATGGCACGTGGAAGTAGAACAATCTGAGTCAGTGGAATAAATAAATGGTTCGATTCGAAATTGCAACGTTTATCCCCTGAAGAAGGCTGGGGCGTACAATAGCCGAAACATCATGAATATAACAAAAGACCGAACAATGAAAATAATGTAAACAATACATTACATCAGAAATTGTGACAACAATTTAGAAGCTGGAGATTATAGCGATTAAAAAGTTGTGTTCAATGATGAAGTGAGAAACTTAAATTGTTTCGTCGTTTTATTTAGAAGTCCCTTCAGTGTGTTAAATTTATTTATATAAAACAAAAATGTTATTGGCTAATCGATTTTATTACAAAAGGAAATAAGTTGCCATAGAAAGAAAAATATGTTAAAGCAGTTAGAATAAATTACCGAAAATAAACTATTTTGAAAATTCCGCATTTGCAAAAAAAAAAAACAAAAAAAAACTGATGACACCAAACGAAATTTTAAGAAATTTTCTATTTAAATAACTATTGAAAATCTTCCCAATGAACCAGTAATGAATAACTAAACTGTAAGCTGTTTGCAAAATCTTTCTCTGGTCCATAATTTACAAGAAGCTTCCAGCGATAAAAATCTAGGAATCTTGACGAAGACCATAATTTATTGACCTGAAAACCGGGATTTAGTCTCAGAATTTGAAATATGAATAAAATTGACAGTTTTTTTCTTAATTTATTTCATTTAATATTCTTCTATTTTCTTTAATTTTTTTCCAAGTTAAAATATATGTCGGCCTATAGAGAAACAAAACAAAAACAAACAAACAATTGAATGACAATTTTATAACAAAATAGTAATGGTAGTATTCGCCGTTTCCTCATAAGGAAACATTCGACATTTAATGACTGAACAGCCAACGCAAATTTCTGTTGAAATTTATGAAATATTTCTTTTTAAATAGTTATTTAAGAAAATATCTTCTTCAAGCACAGAAATTGTTATTGCTCTTTCTAGCAATGACGGGTTTGGTTTGTTCGTTTTGTTTTACGGCATATCAACCTCAAATTTTTTCCTGGTTATATTTTTCTTTTGTCAAAAATCTTTTTCTGTTAATATATTTTCCTCAAAAAAATATAGCTGGTAATATTATTTTTTTTTTTCAAAAACTTATAGCTAATAATATTATTTTTCAAAACGTATAGCTGCTAATATTGTTTTTTTTTTCAAAAACTGGTAATATTTTTTTTTCAAAACGTATAGTATAGCCGGCAACTCTATTCTTTCAAAAAATAAAAAATAAAAAAATAAACATATTGCTGGTAATATTATTTTTTCAAAAACGTACAGCTGGCAGCATTATTTTTTTTTTCAAAAACGTATTATTAGAGGCCTTGCTGTTGGACGTAGTTTATCGTCTTGCCCAGGACGCGGATGTAGTTTATCGTCATAGCCAGGACGCGGATGTAGTTTATCGTCATACCAAGAACGCCGTATTGACGGGGGTTTCCTTCCTAAACTTGTGTTTGAAGTAGTGTGGAATAACAACATCTTGATTATGTCATCATTTTCGTTTTGAATTACACGTGATATCAATTTTAGTAGTTCCTTCTATTGGACATGCTCAAAGGAGGTTCATATTATTTGGTTTCAGTCTTTTGTGATTGTGTAGCGTCAGCACACAATTTAAAAGGACAGATGGACTTCACCAAGATCCCTTCGCTGGAAGCTTTTTTTTAAAACTATTGATCAGAGAAAGAGTTTTGAAAACAACCAAATGGTTTGGTGCAATGTAGCAATTCAAATCTGATCAGCATTAGAAATACGAAAAAATAAGCAGCTGTCAGTTTTGTTAGTCATTAATGTTCGCACAGCAGCAGAAAATAAAATGTTACTGGTGGGAGGCGGGGGAATCCAATGAAATTAATAGTGGCGGAGGCTTAATTAACGGCTAAGCGTTGGTGGGGGGATGAGTTTAAATAACAAATTAAAGTTTAAGTATTCCAGATTCTACATTTATTCGAGCTTTTCAAAAAATGAATATTTTAGAATTTTAGCACTCTGCCAAAAATATTTTGTTTTATTTTCAATATAAACAATTTTTTTCGTATGGAAAAATCCCCAAATTCAAAGAATAATCTGCAATGCTATTGCTCCTGTTATGGCATTTCAGCTTCAATTACTTTTCCCGCCACTATAATCTAGCTTCGCTGCACCATTTTTATATGGTAATTGTTCGGACGAATTTTCCGCTATGGTACCCAGAATTTATGAATTTAAGCGTAGTACAAGATTGGAGGCAAGATCTCATCTTAGAGTTGAAATGGCTAAATGCAACCGTAAGTTCTATGCTAAAAGTTCCTTCTATCGCACCTCTCGCTTGTAAAACTCTCTTTCAGGCTCTTGCTTTCCAGTCAGCTGTAATTTGCAAATATTTAAATGCAATGTCAATCGTTATCTCCTGTCTTCTTAATCACTGTCCTTTTATTGTTCTCTCTCCTTAATATAATTGTTACTAATATTGTTAAGAACTCAGAAAACCCTTTAGTTATGTTTTGTCGCATGTAAGACCTAGAAGAAAAACTATTTTAAGGAAACAACAGGAAAAAAAAAAAAAAGAATAATGTATTTTCTAATATTCGTTAACACTCAGCAACCCCTTACGTATTGGGGGCTTTATTGCCTATCTTTGGGTGAAATGATGAAAAGAAACATATTTACTGCTTTTAGCTTTGTTTTTCTATGTCAGAGTAAACAAAGATTAATATTTTGGAAAGAAAAGAAAAAAAAAAGAAAATGAAAATAATGTCTTATCATTTATTTTAAACATTAATGGCAGTAATTATTATTTACGGTATTTACATAGTTAGGACTGTTGCCATAATCACGACGTTTCGACCGCTGTACGCTCAGACCTTCTTCAGGTGGTTAGAATTTCCGGAAAATGCATGACACACGGAACTATAACAGGAAAAAATAGGGAGCCTTAGATCCCAGCGAGCAGCGTAGGTGCAAAATACATATTGCATGCAGGCAGACCGAATGAAACAAATTGAATGAGGCAATCTCTGATAATTAAACTGGCACACGCATATTGGACAAGTGAAAAAAATATTGCTCATGATCTCTAGGCATGTTCCTTCTGGGGATGACTCCAGCTCCAGGGATTAACTCAAGCTGAAAGAGGGATAGGGCCTGGGAAGACGGTCCCTCTGGAACTCATGCATATTTTATTTCATGAATCCCTGATAGGGATTTCGCGTAGGCCTCGGGTAAGTTCTGGATGAACAAAAGAAACATTAAAATAAACACTAGTTATTACATTGCCGATGAAGATACTAACTTACGAATGAAATCACTCGATGACGCTGTACTGTGTATGATACTTAACTGGAGATATTCAATTTCGCTGTGCACCTGCTAGCTAAAGTATTAGAATTAATGTTGAATGAGCAAAAGTATCGAGCACAACTCACATACTGGTCGCACAAATCCTAATTCCAGTCAAGTTCATCGTATAAGCGTGCGCGATCACGAATCCTGTGACTCGTCGTAGGGACACCACATGTATTGCAACTGCAGTTGAAGTCGTGTTTTTATGCAAGATAGCCTGACGGTGCCCAACAATTTCAAGACCGGTTTCGTATTGATTTTATTTCTCCTAGACCAGTTGATAAACAAGGCTCTAGAATCGAATTTTCCTACTACTTACCCATATCAGGGGTGGTGGGTGAATAAGAGGATTCATACATACAGTTATTAGTGAATACAATGGATCCGATTGGAATTCGAACTCAGCTTTCTGACTCCTCAATCCGAGCCGCTACCCATTACTACCCCGTACCTCCCTTCATCGTATTCCCTTATGTGCTAAAACCATTGGGGAAGATATAAATCCATACCCACCTTGCTATGGGTAAACATCAGGCCAGCATTTACTGAGACTTCCACGGTAAACTTACGTCCAGCCCGATCCTCTAGATCATGATTTTTAACAATTCTACTCTTATTACAATATGGAATGTTTGAAAATAAACCCAATGTTGTATTACGATTGTCTATTCTTTTTTTTCTGGACTAATCAAACACCACAGATTTAAATTTGAAATTAAAATATAAGTAACCCTTCATTATAGGAGTTGCTTTCGATATATAATTATAAATACGGGATATTTCAAAGTATTGTAATGATTAGCAAGCTTGTCTCGCTTATTTATATACGACTGAGTAACGAGTTCGATCCTCACTAAATGCTCCATACATTCGTCCATGTGCCATATATAAACTACGCTTAGTTAATCATTATTATTATAAAGACATTTGTTTGTATTTCGATGCCTCGCTCTGCATTTATTTGATGACATGAATGAAAAATATATATGATGCCTTCCATGAAAAAATATGTATATGATGCAATCAATGAAAGATATATATGATGCCTCAATGAAAAAAAATGTTGCAATCAATGAAAAATATATATAATGCCATCAATGAAAACACATATATGATGCCATAAATGAAAAATATATATGATGCCATCAACGAAAAATATATATTGATGCCATCAATGATATCTATGCAATAAATAAAAAATATACATGATGCCCCAATGAAAAAAAAATATGATGTCTTCCATGAAATATGCATATGATGCCATCAATGATATGTATGCACTAAATGGAAAATATATACGATGTGACAATGAAAATATTTTATATGATGCCATCAATGAAAAATATATATTGATGCCATCAATGATATCTATGCAATAAATAAAAAATATACATGATGCCCCAATGAAAAAAAAAATATGATGTCTTCCATGAAATATGCATATGATGCCATCAATGATATGTATGCACTAAATGGAAAATATATACGATGTGACAATGAAAATATTTTATATGATGCCATCAATGAAAAAAATTATATGATGCCCCAATGAAAAAATTTATATGATGCCATCAATTAAAACATATATATGGTGCTATCAATCCAAAAGATTTATATGATGGCATCAATGCTATATATATATATATATATATATATATATATATATATATATATTTAATTTAGATGGATGTGATTTTAGCGATCGTCGTCTGACGATCGCCAAAGCGTGAAACCCAGGGTCACAAACTCACATCTATCCAACCAAATATGTTAGCTCTATCTCTGATATTGAGCGCTTTTAATAAGTACTATGCATATAATATATAAATAATCATACATAATTTATATTTATTTATATTTATATACACTTTTCACATATATATATATATATATATATATATATGTGTGTGTGTGTGTGTGTGATGCCATCAAAGAAAAATATATATGATGCCATCAATGAAAACATATATATGATGCCATCAATGATATATACATATATATATATGTTTTTATATATATATATATATATATATATATATATATATATATATATATGCCATCAATGAAAAATGTATATGATACCATCGATGAATACATTATTTAGTCTTAAGAGTACATTTTCATGTACATAACGCCTCGCTTACGATTTTTTCTGTTTTTCATCTTACTTTATAGAGTTTTATATCATATTATTTATTATTCGGTCGCGCGAGATCGGACATTTATGAGTCTATCACGCTAACCACCAAGTGTGACTTTCTGTTTCATAATAGAGTCGTTTAATATAGGTTATTGCTGGGCGACCATCCCGTCTTATGCCATGACTAGGTGTCCAGCGCAACAGACCACTTACCTGTTTTTGTTTTGTTCGCAAGCAGTATTCTGCATTCTGCGTTCACGCAAGATTGTAGAAATATCAGTAATGCTTTTATAAAGCTGTGATTTCGTTTGGTGTTTATTCTAACAGATGTTAGTATATCTCTCAGCATCCGAATGTAGGTTGCATCAGGCGTAGACTCAAGCAGTTGCCCTATACATTAACACGTCATCTACAGTGGCCCGACAGAATCTTCGTCTGAATTTGACTTGTATTTCAGATTTCAAGACTCCATCCATTTTATTCAAGGCGGCCCATTCGAATTTTCACGTCCTTTTCGGTAAAAATTATTTCGCTTCCTAGGTATAGAAAATATTCGACAGGTTTTATTGATGGACCTGAGTCAATCTACATTGAGTCTTGCTGGTTGAAGATTATGAATTCAGTTTTAGAACCGTTGACATAGCCCATCGTCGTTGACAGCATCTTCTAAATAATGTAGAACTGTGGCATTCGTAATAATGTCTGCAGTGATAGCCACGTCATCTGCATTCGCGATATCAGTCAAATCCTTTGAAGAATACACAGTTGAGAGATTTGATGTTAAAGTAAAACCAAGATGATGATATGTGTTGTGTGAAGTCCACGTCGTAATTGTTCTAGTGCACAGCAAGTCTGAAAATATTTGAATTGATTATATTATACACTTCCAAGAAAATTAGTTATTTGTTAATGATTATACTATCGGAATAGGGTTAAAGTTTTAACAACTCAAATACTGTGTAGTTATTTTCATTATGAGAATTACTTTAAAATTCTGAAAGAAAATTTTACGAATTGTTAGAAATTAAGATATGTTATTGAAATTATAACATGTATCAATATTTTTTTTTTCATTTTAATATGGAGTTTCTTTGTTGTTTTTTTATTTTTTAACCAATCAAAAGCAGTAAAATATATTAAAACTTTATTTGGAAATGTGTTTCTCTCAATCTTAAAACAAGATTGCATTGTTATTGTTTCTCATTCGGCGATTGGCTGTTTTTTTTTCTTTTTCATGATTACACAAGTTTCATCAAACTTCGCCAACGCACATCAAAGTGACAAATAACAAAATAACGAAAAAATTCAGAAAGAATTTTATTAACAGATGCTTTCAGAAAAGAGAATAAAAAAAATCAAATCAAATTTACATATTATTGCAGACGAAATATACATTTTTTTTTTGTGTCGTTTCTTTTTTTTTTACAGTTTTGAAATTACTTTGAAGATTTGCAAACATTTTTATTTTTTTACGTTTTTTGTTAATCTTTCTAAATTCTAAAAGTATTGGAAAATCGAAATATTTACACATATGCAAAATATTCGCACATGAAATTCTCGCTTCTTTTTTTATATACAATTTTCACCGGTTGGTCGTCATGGGCATCAATTAACAGACAATTTTTATATTTTTCTTTTTATATCTCCAGGACTCCATTCATGCATTTCTCGAGGATCATAATAATTTTAATACTAACTCAAACATAATTTCTCAGGAATCAATGAATTGTTTATCTCAAATTATTTCTTATTACACCAAAAATTATTTTGTGGATACCCATTCTTGTTCGTCTGTGTGCTGAGTCCTTTCAGGAGGTGGACGATCATGGCTCTCCACAATTTCCTGTCCTTTTTAGTTCTTAGTATAGTATCTTATTGTTACTATATTTCCTAATCTCTGCTCTGCCAGCCAGTTAGGTTGATTATGCTCTGTATTCCTCGGTTATTCCTGCTGTCAATAACTTAATCTTAATTTTGAGAATACATCCAACAAAAGTTAACATGCAATAATGTTAAGAAACAGTCTAAACGATAAAATGTGATAATAGGATTGAGTTTAAGCATCCCTGCCAAAAGAAAAGAAAAAAGTACAAATAAAATAAAAACGGCAAAGAATTAAACCATACAATACTTAAGGAGAAGATTTAGGAACATTAAGATTACCTCCTCGGTTATCCATCGAAACCGCAATCCACCGAAATAAGAAAAGAAGCCAGTCCCCACCGCGGGCCATTTCAAAGATATTTCGCGCACCGGATTGGTTGTTACAAACATCCAATCGGATGTGCGGAATATGTGGTCTTTCTTCCTCTTATTCTTTAAAAAGGCCAGAGTGGTTGTTAGCGTTTAATTAGAAGGGGGAATCAGGGGTTGATCTCCCCTGATTGGGTCGATATGGTGATGGGGAGTATGATGTTGAAAGACCCGAAACTCCCTGATGAACCAAATCAAAACATCACTGACGACCCCCTTGGGCGCCTACTTAAAAGCGTATTTTCGAAGTGCCTCTCAAATTTTCTACGCCCCTTTTCCTCATGTGCACTAAACATTTCAAATGTCACTTACTCGTATTTTGTTTGGTTTGTTTGTTTGTATAACGGCATATCAGCTTCTTATGAGTCATTTAATGACAAAAGTTTATTTTCTTCTGAATTTTGATAACTTTTTTAATGAAATTTATTGCTGATAATTTTTTGCAGTAATGTATTCCTGGTATTTCTTTTTTTATATTTTACTACAGAAATGTATTGCTGGCATTTTTTCCTTATGCATTTTTATATTTTCCCGTTTTGAACCTAGGTTATTTGTTCACTATTTCCCATTAGCTAGAAACTCCACAGTGGCGACACCTCTGAGTCAATTTGGACCTGGGAACAGCATTAATTAAGAGTTGGTTACACGTTCCTCAAATCCAGAAGTCTTGTATAACTGTCTAAGTAAAAGTATCCGTTAATTTCAATTTTCTCCAAAACTCCGTCGTTTCTCACATTTTCAGTCCATTATATCCCCAGCATTCTTCTGTAGAACTTCATTTCTGTTGATTCAAGTCTCTTATTCAGCTGATGGGAGATTGCCTAACATTCACTGCTATATAGGAGGGTAGATATTACGTAACTATTCAGTACTCTTTTCTCTGTTTGTAACAGAACTTTCCCGTTTCTTAATATTTTGTTTATATTTCGGAATTTTTCAATCGATATGCCAAATGCACCTTGGACTGTTGTCACTCATATTTGAGTAATTATTATTTTTTGTTTGTTCGTTTTTCCTAACTACGTGAATTGCACCTATCGGACTGCGCATTTCAGTTATGAGAGAATCTGTTCAAGAAAGAAAGATCAAAATTCTTGATAATGATTCAAAACTGGAGGGTTCAACTCTGTGTCAACCGTCGTAGAATAAACCACCGCTTTATCTGGTGTACTGTGGTCGAGCAGCTTTAAGAATGCTAGATAAGACGGTACTTTTACTTACAAAAAGGGGTTCGAACCCTGTTGGAGAGCACTTTTTTCTTTATTAAGTCAATCGAATTTTATTATTATTATTATTATTATTATTATTATTCAGAAAGCTCGCAACTGATTACAGGTATATATATATATATTATAAATTGAAGGGGTTTTCAAAGTCGTCATTTTTTAGGGAAATTTATTGTTGTGTAAATAGCCGATTGCATATTCCAGTATAAAGGAGGTATATCTATAATGTTAATAGCATCAGTGTTTTACTGCTTAAGTTTGTACTGATGTGTTTTTGTTTGTGTCTATAATTTATTGATTCTTAGATTTGTGATGTTTTAGGGCTTATCAACCCTTTGCCGTTTAATTAAAACCAGAAAATATTTTTAGATTGAAAGAATGCTTTTGAGATAATAATGATTTTTACTAATACAATTTCTACTAATTAATCCATAACGGGGAGAAGAAGATGTGGATTCATAGCTTTCACAAGGACATTGTGGATATAAAGAACACAACAGGAATCAGAACTCCGCTACCCTATTTCCAATTCCAGCCGTTATCAATCACATCAAAATTTACAGGACCTCGTATTCTCAAGCAGTCACCCATCTTGGTAGTGACCAGGTTCAACGTTCCTTGACTTCTTTGATAGTAGGAGAACTGGTGTTTTACCCTGATATGACTGTAAGTTTGTTTGTGCCTGTGAATCAGAAATGAAAACATAGACCTTCTGCAGGGAAATCAGAGATGTTTACGCGGGAGTTTTATTTATTTCCCCAAAAGTTATCTCTGGTAAACATTGAGACCGGTGATGGTGAGGTAGTTTCATTTTGCTTCTTAGTGTATTTATTTTTATTAGTATATGTTTTTATACTGTTAGAACGAAACGTGTCTCCGTGCCATTTCTTGTTTTTCAAAATAACATTCAAGCGAACGTTTACGATTGAACTATTGACAAATAAGCAAAAAAACAAACCCGTTCCTTATTCGCCTCTAGCATGACGGGTCACGTTTGCACATAATTAATGCATACAAAATCAATTAATGGAACTTAATTTGGAAAATGGAGGAAGAGGCGATAAACAGAACGGGACGTATATTATTCGTCAGCCATTTTATTCCTGTTTTCCTTTTTATAACAAAATGTATTTGTTCATTCATTTACCTTTGGAAAAGCATTTTAAAAAATTATCCCGATGTGTTAGCTCGAAGGAGAATTCCTGTGTTATCTGAAAATAAAATAATTAAAAAACAAACAAACAGCCATATTAATCAGATAGATTAGGTAAATAAATTGAAATGTCTTGAATGAAGTATTTTACAGCTATTAAAATTAATTGAATCTTTGAAGGAAACAAAATTACCTGATAATACAGACGTGAAAATGTTTAAATTCAGTATCAGTCTCAGGTCATTAAAAGAGATGTGATTATATTAGGACATAACGTGTTGTGCTTCGAGACGATTTCGTAAGCTTCTGGTACCAATAATATTTTGAACCTCGAAAAATAAAACGGCAGCTTTTCAAATGTGGTCTTCAAATCAGATCTTTCTCGTAAGACTAGGGAAGCAACTAATTCAAATAGCCCTAATATCATACTTATAAGATCAAAATACTTAACGCAAAGACACATTCACATACAAACACATATTATGCAATTTACATTGACTTTTAATGTAATATATGCGCAGAACTTTAAGGTATATCATAGTGCTTCAAAGTGCCCTTTCACTATAGAATTGATAATTATCGCAATCGAACTAAGTCGACTCCCCATGAAAGATTATTACCTGTAGAACAACATTTCCGCCTAGAAAAACACGATTTTAAAACCCATGCCAAATTCACTATAATTGAGAGAATAGAAAAGTTCAGAGCAGATAACATTAGAAAGATTTTAGAGTTCCATGAAAATAAGTGGATACGACGTTTAAAAACGCACTATCCAGATGGGCTTAATCACAAATTTAACATTATTCAAAGTTTGCTTGTGTTGCAACATATCTTATCTGAAAATATATTCAGACGTCCGAAAAATATTTCTGCTTGACAGTACGTATTTGGGTGACATTGGTCATAAAGAGTTCTGAAGGTACACCCCTATTGGCGTCGTCGTTGACGGAACTCGTTGCCGAATATTGCGGTGCTCATTGACATTTCCTTCTGCGCGAAGTGAATCCTATGTGGGGTCTGAAGAGATGTCCGCAGCCATCGCATTGTACGGTAGGAGAGTTGAATGGATGGATAGTTCTGGTTTTAATTTGGATCCTCTTCTATTTCCCTTCAGGTGTTTCCAGGGGAATTGAGAAGAAGAAAAGCGTTCGAGCACGAATGGTTGAAAGAATTGTTTGAGACAGTCCTTGGATCGTCACTCCAAGTTACACGCACTTCATTTGGCACCATCCGCTGCGTCAAACTTGGGTTTAACAGACAAATTCATGATGACATCTTGCATTATGCTGCCGAATTGTTCTCTCACAGAGAATTTTGGCATGAACACCTACCCTCGGCGTCAGGTTGCGCTTAGTCTTGTACCGTCCTTGAATCGTTACCGGCATGGGTTGCCCTACCAAGAGTTAAAACTCACTAGACCATTGCATTCACTTTGCTAGCTCTTCCGCTCCGTGACGCTGAAGGTCCACGGATGAGTTATCTATGTATTATTGTATTATCAGCGTTGAAATAACAGAGGTAAGGAAATTAGGTGTGTTACAGCTAAGAAAATCATGCGCTCTGAACCCTTCAAACAAAATGGTTTGTTTTTTGTAAAAAGAAAAGATACATCTTTTATTCTTGGTTCGATGTTTCTCTTTTCAATTAACCAATATTCCAAATACATTAATTAAGCCAAGGTAAATCGCTTTCAAAATTAGCTTATCGAATATCGATTGCATTACACATTAGTCATACTGCTTATTGCTTTGTAGCTTATTTTATTACAAAAGTCGAAAGAAGATTTGTAACGGATTTGACACCGAAATTCAATGGCTCTGTCGGCTAGGGATTCAGAATACGCCGACAGCACCTCGGCAGTGGGGTAACCCCTTCTCAATGAAGCGTCCTTGTAGGACGATACACAGTACGGCCTCTGAACGAGAGGCTTTGAGGAACGTGG
Organism: Acanthosepion pharaonis; assembly: GCA_903632075.3. Lineage (NCBI taxonomy): Eukaryota > Metazoa > Mollusca > Cephalopoda > Sepiida > Sepiidae > Acanthosepion > Acanthosepion pharaonis. The sequence continues at coordinate 2,824,586 of CAHIKZ030005362.1, forward strand.
AGCAATCTGTTAATTGCTGTTGTTCGCACATCCACCCTGAAACGGTGTCATATCACCTGTTACTGTCCTAGATATAGTCAAATAGTTCATCCGTAAACTGTGTAAAAAAAAAAAAAACAACAACAACAACAAAAAACACGAAAGTTTAAATAGAGATTTTTATAGTAAAAATACCGGAAATAGATTTAAAAAAAATAATATTACCAGCAATATATTTTTGAAAAATATTTATTCATACATATTCTATCCACGTGAACCTATCCTAAACATCTTGTCGGCTTTAAATAACCTAATGAGGTAGATATGCAAAATAAAATAAACCAATCCAACTTGAAATCCGTAAGTGCATTGGAATATATAAAGATGACTTTTAAAATCTAAACTAAGCATTAAGATGCTTTAAATTTCCCTAAAA
>CAHIKZ030005362.1:2830000-2865000 GCA_903632075.3 Acanthosepion pharaonis
TTAATTGAAATGACTCCTGTAGTTACCAGTGGAAAATACTTGAGATATCAAGTACTTTGTTTAAAGGCGAAAAAAATTACTATTTCGCTTGTATATTCTTACTGAATTTTACGAATGTTTTTTTTTATATATTCACCTGAATTCTGCCGTTGTGTTTTTAATAACAAGTAATGACAATTTCTAACGAGATACTCGGAGGTTATCTTTGAATATAAACTCGTATTTCATAGTGCAAAACTTGTATAAGCATTGTGTATATATTGATTCATTTTGAAGATATATATATAATTACTTCGATCTTTATCGCTTCGTTGACATCACAATGATTAAATTAAAAATGTAAGTAGCTTGTTCGTTTTAAAATAATACATTTACTAGACAATATAACCAGTTTAAATACATGAGTAATTAAAATAGCTTCAAGGACTGGTTTATACGCTTTTCTTTTTAACCAGGGTTTGTTACCAAAACAAAAAAGAAAAAAGATAACCATTTGAGTTTCATTCCAATGGTGTCTATGTTCGTTTGCGTGTGAAAATGTTTATTTTAATTTATTGATATAACTAACAAAGGAATATACAAATTAAAAAAGTAATGTTAAATATAATTTTCTGTACTACCGAATAATTTATTGAAATCTCTTTAAAAGTCTACATTGTTTTAATTTATTAGGATTTATTGTGTCTTTTGTTGGTTTCAAATTTATAATTGCATTTTTGTGCCCGGGTTATGGGTTGTCCAGACTGAGTCGGGGTGGGACGTCTTATTCAAATGCTTTATTTTAAAGGAAGATTTATTGCCTGTGTATGTATGTGTGCTTGTTACTGTGTATACATCAAATGGTACAATCTCATGTATAGCCCTTAAGCACAATACATACATAAGCAGATACTCTGCATAGGCGCATGCAAGCTAACACGCAGAACGTATGTGACGAACAGAGAATCAGAAAAGTCACACGCAGCCAGTATCTAACGAATAGAGAATCAGAAAAATCACACACAGTCTGTGACGCACTGATAATCAGCAAAGTCACACGCAGAGAGTATGCAACGAATAGAGAATCAGAAAAATAACACACAGTCTGTGACGAACAGAGAATCAGCAAAGTCACACGCAGTCAGTATGTAACGAATAGAGAATCAGAAAAATCGCACACAGTCTGTGACGAACTGATAATCAGCAAAGTCACACGCAGACAGTATGGGACGGACAGAGAATCAGCAAATTCCACACACAGACATAATGTGACGGACAGAGAATCAGCAAATTCTCATGTGACGAACCAGCAAAGTAACATACTGACAATGTGTGGCGGACAGACTATCAGCTCAACAGATTTACTTCCATTAGTGTGATTATGGTCGAACATATCTGTGCTGCATCCAGATGGACACTAAGAACTTTTGGAAAATATTTTCATCATAGTGCAATATGTAATTGTTAACGTTAAAATCAAACACAGACCGTGTGAGCATAACGTTGAACTGCAATCAACGTTGCTAATAGGACATTAGTTATTGGTTGAGAAGCCGAAAATAAAATCCAGGAAGTCGTTTACCCGACACATACGCCAGTAATGGTTCCAGTTATTGAGCAAGGTCGTTGCTCGGAGTTATTTTGTGACATTCATGACGTTGGAATCTTCAACGACGTCCATCGTTAGATATTGCTTGAATGGACCATATACGTTGATTACTCAATCGCGCTTAATTAATAGGCATTATCATATCGGTTTATCGATCTGTGAATCGCTTGGAACGAAAATAAGAAAGAGAACCAGAAAGAAATAAAAGAAAGAGGCAGAGAAGTAATGTGTAGGGGTGGATGTGGAAATGGACGGTTGAATGATCAAAGAGAAAGAAGAAGAATTGAGATTGAAACAAGCGAAAAAATTATCGTGTAAAAAGAAGAGGTTAAAAGGTGGGAAATAAATGAACGCTAGAAAAAAAAAAGAAATTGATCAATATATTTATGGAAAAAAATCCGATAAAATATCTAAAGGAAGAGGTAAACATTGAGTGAAAATATAAAATAATAAAAGTGATTAGTGTTCAAGATTATGAGGATGGTAGGCTTGGAGAATTTGACACTAAAAGACATATGGAAGGCAGAAATTGGCAGGAGAAAACACCAGGGCACATTGAAAAGATTGTGTGAATAGATTGTGGAACGAGGGTTGAGGCTAAGGAGTACACTGATACGAGTTTGCTGAGACATATGGTAGCCAATGTCCCGAGGCAGACGACACATAGAAGTAAAATTGTTTATGAAGAGTTGAAAAACTGTTTAAATAAATAAAGGATAATTAGTAGAAACGAAGAGAAAGAAAAAAATGCATTATTTAAATGGAACACTATTGAAGGAATTTGTAGCGCTTGAAAAGAATTGAAAAAATAACAAAAGGATAAAGAAAGGTGAGTAGGAACAATGTGGTGTGTAAAAAAACGGGAATACGAAAGAAAATATGCTATCCAATGGAAGGAAAGAAAGAAAAAAAGAAAGAAAGATAGAAAAAAGAAAGAAAGAACGAAATAAAGAATAAAAAGTAAGGAATAAACGAAAGAAAGAATAAAAAACAGAAAGATAGAAAGAATAAAAGACACCAAGAGAGAAAGATTAAAAGAAAGAACGAATAAAACAAAGAAAGAAGGATTAAAAGCAGAAAGACAGAAAGAAAGAAAAAGAATAAAAGAAAGAAAGAAAGAATAAAAAAACAGAAGAAATTAAGTATAAAATAGAAAGAGTAAAACGAAAGAATAAAATACAGAATAGGACAGAGAGAAAAAAGAATAAATGGCAGAATTAAAGAAAGAAAGAAAGAAAGAAAGAAAAGAAAGAAAGAAAGAAAGAAAGAAAGAATGAATGAATGAATGAACAAAAGGGAGCGGTCAAAAATAAGAAAACAGAAAGAACAAGTAAGAAAATGTGCAGGAACGAGTTAAATTTAAAATAAATAAAAAATGCACAAAATACACTGAAGGAAAAAGAAAAGAACGAAAGAAAGAAAAAAAGAAAGATAAAAAGAAATATAGAAAAAAAAAGAAAGAAAGAAAGAAAAAAAAGAAAGGGAACAAGTGAACAGAAAGAACAAATAAGAAAATGTGCAGGAAATAAAATTAAACTAAAAAAGAAAAAAAAAACGAAGACAAAATACAAAGAAAGAATAAGGGAACAAAAACAAAAACAAAATCAGGAAGACAGCAAGTAAAAAGTAAACAATAACGAAAGAAAGGAGAAAGAAAAAAAGAAAACATTTGTTTAATGATTGAATGATTGATGTAATATCGTAAAATATGAGTGGGTCAATTTCAAAGCCAATAGACATTAAAGGCTTTAGAAGAAAAATAAAAATACAGTTATGTCTTACGTCCTGACCTGAAAACACTAACTTAGCAAACGAAGGCGAAAAGCGTTGTCATTAAAAAAAAAGAAGCTTTTCCACTTTGTCGCATTTCTCCACGTTTGTTCAGATACAATTCTGCATCCTACTTGCAGACATAGTAATATATGTATAAAAACAAAATAAAAAGCAATGAAGGGAGTGAATCAAGTAATACGAATCGGCAAATGAGGAATTGTTTGAATGGAAGAAACATGATCGCCAGAGATAAAAGAGAAAATTATGGACCAACGGAGTTGTTAGATGAATGGACATTTTGAATTGATTGCTTAATTTAATGAATCGATCACTTAATGAAAGAAAAAAAAAACGGGAGGGTGGGCAGAAAGAAAGAAGGAAACGAAATCCATCAGTGCTGGTTGTGTGGAACTGTAACAACGATGAAATCAAGGACAAAAGGGAACAGCTGTTATGTAAAAACCATGTTTCGTCTTCAAGGAGAAAGAAAAAGTTGAAATTAATTGTATGACTGAATAAACAGGGATAAATAGAAACTGTTAAAAAATGCGTAAATGTCGACGAGAAAATCGAAGGCTTTAAAGGAATGGAAATGGAATTGGAAACTGGCTATATAATGAAGTAAAAAGGTTCAGATTAAAAAGAATCGAAGAAATGAGACTGAACAGATTGTTAGCAAGATAAGAAAGTGATGCTTATTCTACGATGTGCTTGTCTTTTCAGTGCATAGCTCTCCATGCCTTCCTATCGTTCGTACTTCCTTTCTTTTATTCTTTCATGTTTTTGTCTTTTTATTATTATTATTATTATTATTATTATTATTATTATTTCATTCCTTCTTTCATTCTTTCTCACTGTCTTTTTCTTTCTTTTATTCATTCCTTCTTTCTTCCATTCATTCATTTTTTTTCTCTTATTCATTCCTTCTTTCTTTTATACATTCTTTCACACTTTCTTTCTTTCTTTCCTCCTTTGTGTATTTTACTCTTTCATTTTCCTCTCTGGTCATCCAAACCTCCGTATATTTGGTATTCTTTCTTTTATTCTATTATTTAATTGTCTTTTATATTTTCTTTCTTTCTTTCTTTCTTCCTTTCTTTTATTCAATCATTTTGTGTCATTTATTCATTCTTTCTGTCCTTTATTCTTTCTTTCTGTCTTTTATTCTTTCTTTCTTTTGTTCTTTTTTTCTTCTTTTTTTCGTTTATTCATTCTTTCTGTCTGTCTTTCTTTCTTCCTTTCATTAATTCATTCTTTCTTTCCGTCTCTCTGTATTTTACGCTTTCTTTTTTATCATCCTTTAACTATCACTACCATTCTCTCTTCCATCATCCACTTTGACTAGCAACTTAGATAGGACACTACGTTTCTCTCTGTCCTCTTAGTGTTCAGTATGTTCTGTGAATATCATATTTTTCAATCCATATTTCCTCATTATATCTCACAGATATTTCAACGATATTTTTTCTTAATCCTAAGCACAACTATACTTTTTCTTTACGTTGTCTTTAAAACTTCCTAATTATTCACATTTTCCGTCTATGGCATTCTCAGTATCCTTCTGATTAAATACATGTCTGTTGCTTCAAGTCTCTTCTTAATCTGTGGGGATAGTTCCACGTTAAAACGATTGATATAACATAACAGAACACTATCTTTTCTTTGTGTCCAATGGTATTTTCTTTTTTCTTATTACCATCATTCACTTTTAGATGGTCCATTAAATAGGCTGATATATTAAATTAGAATGCTGAATAAAAGGTGGAACATAATTGCATTACAAAGCTAGCCGTATGTTTTTAAATTAACGAATGTTATTGATAGAATGGAACTAATAACATATAAAAAAGCTTAAGTCATGGAGTGTAAAAAACAATGAATAAAAAATAATAGAAAAGCCTTAAGTAGTATGAAAATGAAAGAGCCAAGAGATTAGAAAGCTGAATTAGAAAGGTCTTCGGGAAGAAATATTTTAATAATTTTACTCAGATGACTAATATGTAAGAGAAATGAACAAAGGATAGATAGATAGATAGATAGATAGATAGATAGATAGATAGATATATGGGTTCAATTATTGAATATGGATCGAAAACTGACAGAATTATAAGACTAAGAACAAATAGGAAACGTTTATCAATCTAGCATATTTCTCTTTTATTAAAATTTCATCAGAGAATGAGATATGGAGAAAAAGGAAGAAGGAAACCCGTTATTTTTATTTTCCTGTTGTTAGATTTTCAATTTTTTAATCTTCTTTCATATAATCATATATTACATAGATAGACAGAGAGCGATAGCTAGCTAGCTACATAGATAGATACGAATATGCTTAGTTCGGTGAATAAATAGATGTTTATGAACAATCAGAGATATATAAATATGAACTAGTTTAGATAGATAAATAGATAGATAGATAGATAGATAGAGAGAGAGAGAGAGAGAGAGAGAGAGAGAGAGAGAGAGAGAAATGTTGGATGAAACTGAACGGATAAATTGTTACCAAAAAGATAAAAACGATGCGAAATTAAATCGAGAGAAAAAAAAAACGGGCTGGCAAAAAAAAGGCAAATATGGAAGAATAAAAGTGTAAAAAAAAAAACAAAATAGAATTTAAGAAACCAAGAAAATAAACAAAGAATTAATTGTAAGGATAAATTAAAAGTAGTAGGCACAAGGAAATAAGGAAGACAGGAAAGATATTCGGCGTGTTAGAGAATGAATTAATGAATATTAGTCGGGTGTAAGAAATGAGGATGTCCTATTTATGCTACGATTTCAAAGAAAGAAAGAAAGAAAGAAAGAAAGAAAGAAAGAAAGAAAGAAAGAAAAAGAAATGAACGTAAATAAAGGAAGAACTTAGACAAAGATAGTAAATAATAACGTAACAAAGAATTAAAGAAGGAAAGACAGAATGAAATTATCTAAGAAAGAAAAAAAAATGTGAGCAAAGGAAGGCATAATTGAAGAAAGAAAAAGAAAAACTAACAAGAAAAGGAAGTAGAAATGAACGATGAAAGAAAGACATATAAACTAAGAAATAACAAATGAAATAGATAAAGTAAAAAAGAATGGAGGAAATAGAAATAAGAAAATAGAAATTAAGGATAAAAGAAAAAAAAAACACTGGAAGGAATGATTAAACAGGTAAAGAAAAAGACAGGTGTGATTAAAAATATGAAACAAGGAATAGATTAAGAGACAAACAATAACTTAAGATAGAAAGAAAGATATCAAAAAGGAAAAAAAAATGAAGTGTTTACAAATGAGAAATTACCAAAGAAAGAAAAGGAAAAATATTTCCCAAAGAAAGGAAGAAATTTAAAAAAAAAATGAAAAGGAAAAACTTTTTCACCAAGAAAGGAAGATATTAAAAAAAAAAAAAAAAAAAAAAATTTCACAAAGAAAGGAGGAAATTAACAAAAAAAAAAAAGAGAGGAGAAACATTTTCATCAAGAAGGATGAATTTAAGAAAAAAAGAAAAGAAAAAACATTTTCAACATGAAAGGAAGAAATTAAGATAAATAGAAAAGAAAGAAATATTTTCATCAAGAAAGAAAGAATTTATGAAAAAAAGCAATGGCAAAATATTTTCACCATGAAAGGAAGACATTAAAAAAGGAAAAGGGAAACATTTTCACGAAGAAAGGAAGAAATGAAAAATAAGAAAAGAAAAACAAATTTTCACGAAGAAATGAAGAAATTAAAGATAAGAAAAGGAAAAAAAACATTTTCATCAAGAAAGGAAGAATTTAAGAAAAAAAGTAAAGGAAAAAGCATTTTCACCATGAAAGGAAAAATTAACAAAGACAAAAAGGAAAGGAAAGACATTTTTACCAAGAAAGGAAGAAATTTAAATAAAAGAAAAGGAACATCATTTTCACCAAGAAAGGAAAAAAAAAAAGAAAATATAGCAAATACAAAAAAAAGATTAGATTACCAAAATTTATGAAAGCATTTCCATGTTCCGAAAAAATATAGGAATCAAGAAATATACTTGGATTGAAAAGATAAAAAGAAAAAGAAAATGGAAAAATAAAACAGCGGGAAACAAACCACACCAAAAAAAAATACAATTAAGAAAAAAACGCGAAAAAATGCTCATTCACCATTAGAAAGAAATTGGTAAAATCACATCGATTTATTAATTATCTCATTCATTGATCGAGAACGGCAACCATGTTTTGCCGACGCCAAGTGGAGTACAAAACGAATATTATGATACCCAAATGCAATCATTACCATTGCTGTCTTGCAATTGTACGAACTAAGAAAGAGCTCCGAGCGTTTACCAATGTGTTCTCTATGCGCATAAATATTCTAGTTCGTTTATGGTAATGAAACCCATTTTGTTGGCATGCAGACCCAGAACGCCTATTTCTGTCAGTTGTCGATGGCATATTTTATTCTTTTCCTGTTTGCATAATCTAAAAATTCAGATACATGCTCTCAAAAGTCAGTCAATCACTCAAAATTCAACCTGCTGCTATGTTTTATCGCCTACGCGAGAGCATTTGATGACGGGCAGCATAAATTGACTGAAGTCGAGATGCTAGGTCATAACCGATTTAATTGCGTATACTTCTTTGGCTTTTGTCGAGAATCTCATAATACATAACGGAAGCACGAAATCAGCTATGGCAGCAATATTCAACGCATTTCCCAATATAGTGAGATCGCTATTAACGAAAAATCGCTTGAGAAATCCCAACGAGCAATGGTATCATCACCATCATCGTCATTTATTGTAACTTTTACCTCTTGGCAACGTATGACGATACATATTCGCACTTACCGGATTCGAAGCGTCCAAGATGTTTTGCTTGTCTGGCTGATGTTTTATGATGTATATGTGTATAAACCCAAGCTAGACAGTTCGTCATTTCGTCAGCTACATCCTTTCCTCTCGTAAGTTTGGTCCAAGAAAAGTACATTCTCCGACATTTATTTATTTTATGCTGCTTAGCACGATTTGTCTAGTGGCGGTCTGCATACTGATTGGTGGAGCTGGGAACTCTGATTGAGAACGAGGCCAACGGCGATGATTGGTGCGTTGGCCGTGTTTTTGGCCAATAAAACAGGTCTGGGACATTGGCTGGGCATGCAGCTGGGACCGTGGTGACGTGCACTGTTATAGAGTTTCGTATTGTTTATTTTTCTCTGGAAGCTGGACGCTAGCTTTGAACCTACCGCTAGAGTGAGCAGTGTAATTAGCGGTGTCTACCGAAACGTAGGAGGAACACACTGAACGCCAACACAACGTTTGAGTTTTTAATCTTCTTCCTTCCGCTATCCATGATGTACCTTGCTAGTAGTTTCCCACCCTATACCTGCTTCCAACAAGTCAGTTTTACCTCTTGGCAACGTTTGAATCTTTTTACACATTCAACAGCAGCACTCCTAAAAACGAAGTTTTCAAAAAAAAACCCGATCATTATTATAATGTTATATACCATTTATTGAACTTCTGTAAATGGAGTAATATAAATAAAAAAAAATGTGTGTATTAATATTAACTTTAGAATATAGAAAGAAATTTAAAATCAGGAACGTAAAAGCCTCCAACGTAAATAAAACTTTAAAACCATTACCATTCACCCAGAAAGTATGGGAACACGAGGCGGAAAAGTATGAGTCAAAAAGCCGAAAAATTGTTAAAGGTTTGTACTCACTAATCAGTCGTAATTGGTCAAGTGAGAAAAACCTTGCTCAACATAACACCACGTAGAAATGCCAACTGTGGATTACAATATGATACATAAAATATGCTTCTTTATTTGCATTTCAGGCTATATTTATTTCTAACAAATTAATTTTGTTTGTTCGCATGATTGCCTTATGCAATGGCCTTGTGTCGGATTATGCTAACTGAAAAAGCTAACTTTCCCACAAGACCAGTGATCGGACATTTCATGATCAGAATTTCACGTTTTCGATGCTTACTGGATCTAGTTGAGCGGAGGTGCAGTTGATATCAGTTTGGAAAGAAATATTGGTGGTTCGTTTTCTAGCTTATTTAATTATATCATTAATCATTTACAAGAACAAATCATATTACGGTTTGAAAAAAACAAAACTAATATTTACATTAATTTCTGGTATTTAAAATTCCAATTCTTCTTTTTCCGAATTTTTATATAAGCTATGTTTCCTTTCTTACACACACATATACACACAACACACACACACACACACACACACATATATATATATATATATATATATATATATATATATATATATATATATATATATATATATATATATATGTACTTGTGGAGATATTAGTTATTATATAGAAATAAATTGTTGCTGCCGACACTGGAGTTTGAACACTGATCAACGAGAGAGCAAACACAGGCGATCCCATTTTGAATAAGTAAATCACGTGATGGTAAAGGAAATGTATATATGGACATTAGCATGGCATCTAATTAATCACTGTTTCTCCACTAACCTCTATTACTATACGGATCGTTATTCTCTATAATCTTCACCCGACTATTTCTCTATAATGATCACTATACGGATTACTATCCTTATCACTATCCGGTTGTTACTATTCGAGCGAGTATTATCGAGCAAGTACTATTAGTGCGAGTGTTATTGGAAGACGTCTGTTACCAGCATTGTTCAACGGCGTTACTATAGTTGTATCTGCGATTACAAAGTCTTTACTACAACAAGCATTACGAAAGTGACAACGAGTATTCTTTGACATTACAAATATATCAACCATTGTTCGTTGACATCTCAAAATTAGTTTAGGAACTCTAAGAAACAATTTCTTCTGCCTGCCTCTAGCCACTAGTCATTTGACAGGGTAGACGGGTCTAAATTGACCAGACAAGGAGTAGAAATATTCTGAATTACAAACCGTGTGTTGCTTTTTCGTGAAGCATGCAATCCAGCTATTATTTTAAAAAAAAAATGATGTTGGTTATTAACATTGGCGTGGGGTGATGGTATCTATGATTTTAACTCAGGTTGAATAAAAACCAAATTTAGTCTCCAAGAGAGAATGTTTATGGTTATATCTGGTAGAAAATGTTTGGCCAATTACGTTCACTTCAGTTAAGATTAAGCAATCACATGAAGCCTTCCGTGACAAGAATATTCGGAATATGAATATCACTGCGAAGATTAGTCACCAGAAAAATGTATTATACGTAATATTCATCATCTGCTTATATATTTTACTTTATCTGAATAGATTAATAACAAGTAATCAGCAAGACATTATGTAAAATTATTCATCATTCGAAATATAAGAATAAGAGAATTACTTTCATATTAATTGATTTATTTATATTTTACGGTATTTCATAATAATTTATTATTATTTTTTTTACGATATTTACATTCTTTAGACTGTTGATCTCATCTTTATTCCCATTTTCATGACGTTTCGGCTGTTGTACGTTCCGGCCTTCTTCAGGAGATATACATTGAAATTTCGAACTGAGCCCTTCATTTAGTCCAATGGAGTAGATTGTTCTTGTTCCACGTGCTATGCTTTTTTCTTTCTTTCTTTCTTTCTTTCTTTCTTTCTTTCTTTCTTTCTTTTTCTTTTTTTTTTTTTTTTGGATATCTCTGTTTCAGTTATTTCCCTTTCGTAAGTCAACTCTTTAAATTAGTGGTCTCTGCTGTGACCAGATATTCAACTTATAACATTTTTAGGCAAATCAGAGGATTACTTCAAACAACGCTTTTTTCATTGATTGTTTTTTTCTTCTTTATTTTTTTTCAAAAGGTGGTAAGGGACACATGAGTTCGAACCTGTACTACTAGAATACTCAATGTTACTTACGTCCTCATATCCTCTGTATTTTAAGTACAATAGGAAGTTATTATGTAGTCATTTGTTTCCAAGTTATTAATTCTGCCTTTTTAAAGCATCCACTTGGGAAACCAGATTCCACGTGGGTGATTTCCTGAACAATCTTACATCTTTCAAGTTAATGTTCAGCCATTATATGTCCGTCTTTTCGTCAGAATCTTCACTTCCTAGGATCTCCGGTTTTTTTTAGTCAGATCATATAACACATTTACCATCACAAATTTAAATATCTTTCTTGAGAGGCTCTTGTGGTTTCAGTTAAGTTGATTTTATAGGAAAAATAGAGCCAAAAAAAGCAAATTATTGAATCGACATTTTAATGTTGTATTAAGAAATATACAAGCGATAATATATACCTGAGGAACATATAATTTCAAGTTAAATATAGATATAAATCTCTAAGTTTCATAAACAAAAACTTGAAACCAAAGTGTGCCGAAGTCATTTGGTGATATCTTAGTATCTAAAATTACGCGTTGTTTAGGAGACTTGGTGCTGCAGACGGTAACTTCCGAGATTAAAAATAGTTACTGAAAATACCAACCAATTAGCAGTGTTGTTTTCTCTTCCTTTGTAAACGTTTATTCTTTAAGTATTATTTGATCTTGTTACTTTGGGCACTCACACACATGGAGACGTTCACACTCCGACAAAGCTGTATTTTTGGTAGTATCCCCTCTTCAATACACGTTTCATTAAAAATAACTGACATCTCTATTTTCATTGTATATGTTCAGACGAGCACCATTCTTTATTCTTATCAATTCAAATATTACAGCTAAGACTCGCCATGTTAGATTCATGGTGTCGGACTAAACTCATAACCATCATATTTCAACTGTAAGAAGAAATCTTCACTCGTTTTTTTCCCAAGAATCGAGCCTTTGTAGAAATCCAATATATACTAATCCGCCATAGCAAGATATTTTTCACAACCTACATAAAGTAATAAATAATACTTGAATGCATTTTCACACTGCTCATTCAGTAATACTCTATCTTGAGTGGCTTTTAAGCCTTGTAGTTTGTGAACATTAGTAAAAAATTTTACAGACAAAAAACAGAATAGCTCTCAAATTTGTATTCTTTTTGTCTAGAGCATGAAGAATCGATTTCCTTTTATTTTTAACAACACAAATTCCGAACGAGCCTATAATATATTGGATTTAATCAGGAATTAATATATTGGATTTAATCAGGAATTAATATATTGGACGTAACCAGGAATTAAAAACATACCTACCTCTCACAAGGTAGATATCATTTGCAGTAGCAGAAACAAAATCCTTGAAAATGGCTAACAGGTTTAACAAAAGCGTCCGGATCAAAAAAGAATGTGGATAATATCTACGCACACTCAAGTTTTTAAAAAAAAAGAATCACTAACTCGCACATAAGAGATAAATAATAGCCAGATTAAATTAAGGGGTTTCTATACAAGACTCTCTTTAACCGAAGATTTAAATATCTACACTATTTACATCGTTCGGACCGTTGTCGTAATCTTTATTTCCATATTCCCGATGTTTTGTACGCCTCGATCTGCTTCAGGTGATATACTTTAGAGTTTTGAGCCGAAACTTTATTTAGTCCACTTGCTATGCCTTTTCTGGATATCTCAGTTTCAGTTCATTCCCTTTAGTAACACAACTCCCCAAGTTTTTCTTCCTTCTGTTGTGGCTAGGTATTGAACTCATACCACTTTGGTTTAAGTTTACTTTTTGGATTACTCGGCCAACGGTTTTATCCACTGGGCAATTGTGTCCTTGACGCCGAAACGTCGTGAATATGGCAATAAAGTTTATGGACAACAGTCCGAACAATGTAAATAGTGGAAATAGTTACAATATCTCATCTCAAGAAATATAGACAAATATCGAAGTATTAACGTTATAGTCTTTTGAAATTTATAACGTCTTTCTCTTAAAATCTTACAGAAAATTAGGCTTATTAATTCAACTGTGACAGAGCTTTCGTTTATTGATGAGTTTTTATCCCCTAAACACTTGTTTAGGTCAATTTCATGTTTATAGTGATTTTCCAAGCGTAGCTTAGATGTGGCACAAGGCCGAAAGTATGGGGCACCCAGTGAGGATCGAACTCACTATTCAGTCGTAATTGTTCTAGCAAGACAAGCTTGCTAACCATTACACCGCCTCTAGGCGCCCTTTTTCCAAGCGTAGCTTGGATGTGGCACAAGGCCGAAAGTAAGGGGGCGCCCAGTGAGGATCGAACTCACTACTTAGTTGTAATTGTTCTAGCGAGACAAGCTTGCTAACCATTACACTACCTCGAGATGCCCAAAATATAGTGATTTTCTAAGCGTAGCTTAGATGTGGCATAAGGCCGAATGTATGGGACACCTAGTGAGGATCGAACTCACTTTTCAGTCGTAATTGATCTAGCGAGACAAGCCTGCTAACCATTACACCACGCCGAGGTGCCCCAATTTCATGTTTATATTATGATTTCAACATTACTTTACACGTGTTCTTCATTTAATTGTTGATGTTGGAATTTTTAAATGATCTGGATTCTGGTATTTGATAAAATAATTTGTTTCTTAGTATATAAATCTAGCTTATAAGATCTAATGATTTTCTGTTGGGACCTACAGCAGGAGTCGGCAACCTTTTAGTGAGAGCGGGCCAGAAAGGAGGTTAACGGAGTATCAATGATGTTCGCCCGCTAAAATAAATGTTTATATTAATAATATATATCCACCAATAATAATTTTAAAAAATATAATATCTAGTCGGATCCCTATATTTTAGAATATAGATTAAGTCTTTTATAAAGGATAGTACGTCATACGTATCGACATTTTTCCTCATTCTCCAGACGCTATAAAATAGCTTTTGCGTGACCGCGATATTCGACCAGGAAGTTCTTTATCGTATATGGCGATTTACAGGCTGCACATTAGAGCCACTTCTCCTGTATAAAAACATAACATTTTTTATTACATTGCCAATGCGTAGACGGTCCAATATGGCTTGTTCTTTTCCTGTTTAAGTGAGACATAATTTCGAATTTCTTGCGAAATGTCTATCATCAAAAAACTTCTTGTGTATGTTAATACTCCTATGATATTCCCATTTTTGAAAATGTATGTTAATTCTGGCCCTCAAATCAGTATAAGCCAGGAGTCAGCAAAATTTTGCAGAGAGCGGCCCAGAAAACTATGCGGTGTCTTGGTGGAAGTCCATGATATAAAATGTGCTATAATAAATTGTTTCACACCTCAGAACACTCCACCCAAAAGTCTGCACTTTTCTGGACGTTTAATGAAAAGAAAAGGAAGTTAATGTTATATTATTTAAAAATGATTCCTTAATTTACTACATGAATAACTGTATTACAACTAACACAATCAACATGAAATGGATATTACTTACTACAAACGAAATACTGTTAAAAATTCAAATTATTTAATGAGACACTTGTTTCTGCTTATTGTTCAATAACTTCTTCACATCAGGTGAAATATTTGTCGATGACAGGAACAAAATTTCATCCAAGTTGTTATCAACCAAGCTTGTTCTTAAATGACGTTTAGAATATTTTATTTTCGAAAAAAAGTTCTTCACAATCGCATGTACTTCCAAATAATGATATCAGCATTTTCGTATTATTCGCGAGGCATTTATATTTTATGCTTGGCAAAACATATTTCTTGTAGAAGTCAACAGAGGATTCGGAATTAAATTTGATTTCAAACATTTGTAGCATTGTAATTCAATTAACTCCAACTGATATTTTCAGCCACTTGCTCCAAAAATTAATTAGATAATTATCTAGTTTTTAAGCTGGCGGACCTAGAGGATTCATTAACATAACGATATTTAATACTTAATCTGAGAAAATGTATATATTCTGAACGAGTTTCAGCGCCAATTATGCCATCGATATAAGAGTTGTTAGGTTGTTTAACTTTGTAGAGAAACAACACATAATGCAGCGTATTCTCTGTTCAATTTATTTATCTTATATACTATTTTTAATTGCAATGATTTATTTGAAATTTTACTGTTTATGAACTTCACATTCAGAATGTAGGTGGTAGATTTAGTATATATGTCATCACTATTTTCATTCTAATTTCAGATTGTATTTTCTGTTTACGGAAGTTTATCGGAAATCATACACTTTGGAATAGTTTGTATAGAATGATAACCATTTATTTAAAATCATTCTCATCCTATGAATACCTGTGTTATCAGCATCATCTCTCTCACCTTTGCTGGATTGGAATCTTGAGTTAAAATATGACTTATTTTTTTATCTCTTTGTTCATCAGTTTTAGATACGATATGGAATGTGTAAATGACCTACATCCATTTCTTGGCATATGTCCTTTTAACCGCATAGACGACTGGGTAAAAGTAACTTGATAAAGAAATAAAATTATTCTTACAAAAAGTACACGTGCTCAGTTATAAAAATACAACCCAACAAAGCATCAACGGATTTTTATTCAACCAGATTCACGATAATTATAATCAGGAAGAATTCGCAATGCGTTGCCAGTAAATAATTTGTACACATCTTTTTTTGGTAAGCTGTGTATACTGCAGCCATACAATATAACTCTCTGTGTAAGTAAAAGTGTGCATTTAGAGACTAATATTATATATATATATATATATATATATATATATATATATATATATATATATATATATATATATATATATGCAAAGATCAAAAGAACGTCCTGAATTTTAAAAAAAAGCACATAATTGAAATCTATAATGAAAAAGTCTACAAAAGTTTAACACAAGGATTTGGAGTGCACTTCTCCACCATGGAACAAATTATTTATAAATGGAAGGCCTTTGGTGTGATGGCATCACAAGCAAGAAGTGACTGTTCGCGAAAAATAACAACATGAGCAAGTACACCTCTTGTTCGGCAAGCCCAGGCAAATCCTGCTGTGATCTTTTCAATATCTGTTGCTCACTGACTGATGTCGGAATCAATGTGTATACATTTGCAGTGCGACGAAATCTGAAAAATGGCGATCATTACTGTAGAAGGCCTAGAAAAAACCACTGATTACGAAATAGTATAAGCATGCTCACCTAAACCATGCCAACGCTCATATTAATAAGCTAGAAACATTCTAGATTTTATGGTCGGATTAGATCAGATTTGAGCCTTTAGAGTGGAAGAATAGGTACTATATATAGTGTGCTCCTAATCCGGCTTTTACCGAGACGAATTTGATACAAACCGTCAAACAAGGTGGTGACAGCATTATGATTTGGGGTAGTTTGCTGCCACTGGAAGAGGCAAAATGTTACACATTGTTGAACGTGTCTTGTCCTCAGTTCAAAAGGTGGGTTTAGGTCGGGGTTGAAACTTCCAAAAGGGCAATGATATAGGACATCAATCAAATCCACAAAAGAATGGGTTCGTAAAAAGAAATTTCAAATCTTGGAACGGCCTAGTCCGTATGTCCCAACTGAAAATCTGTGACTCAACTGAAAGAAGGCAGTGGATGCAAGAAACCCAGGTAAAATCGAGCAATTGTTGGACTTTCGTCAAGAAGAAGGGCCAAAAATCAGCACTCACTACTGCTACAAATTTCTTAAAAGACTGATTGAGATTTTAACCTCAAAAGGAGCCGTCACCAAATATCACTTTAATTGTTTATATTTCTATTCCAGCTGTATAAAAATTTTGAAAGTGGTTGTAATTGACATAATATTTTTTTTCTTAATGTATATATACTTTAATTAAGATTTTCTAATTATCTGGAAAAAAGAGACAAAAAGAAAAAATTTAAAAAATATTATCCTAACAGCTCACTTAATTTTGCACTTCATTGTAAATATATATATACTTTTGACTGATAAAGTTTCGGATGTTGTTTCTGCTACCTTCTTTTCGGCCAAGGTACGTGTTGTCTTTGGTACTCGTACTGTTTTTCCGTCTTTTTCCAAGGATCGTTTGCCCTATCATAATAAAAGTTCGATTATATATAAATTTAAATGTCAAAAGTGAAGCTGAATACATAGGGCGAACATGTCTTCGTTTGGAAACAAGAATCGGACAACATGTACCCAGACACATTAGATTGAATTTAGATAGTCGCGTTCGTGTTTCGCAATCAGCTCACGATTCGGCGATCGGGCAACACCTATTAGAAAAATGAGTCATGCTCAAAACGTTTCACAATGGACCTGTTTTCAATTATATGCAGGTCCAAATATCATCTGTCTATTTTGGAAGCCATCTGCCTCAAATTATTTAAACCATCGCTTTCTAAACAAAAGGAGAATTTTTCACGATCGCTAAATTTATTTTTTGATATATGAGCAACTTATTTTTCTATTTTACTGCTCAGGTTGGTTCATTTAATTCATTATTTACGCATTTATTTTAATCGTAAATTTATTTTAATTTTACATATATATATCTTCGTAAAATTTTAGACGAGTTCCAACCATATCATTTTGGTGTTCTTTTCATTTCCATTGTTTATTTAAAATCATTTGCCAACGAAAGACCCTGATGAAGCGTTGGCCGAAAGGTACCTAGGTCCTGCAAAAAAAAAAAAAAAAATGGTCATACAAAAGAAATTCATTTTTTTTAAATCAATATATATATATTTATATATATATATATATATATATATATATATATATGTGTGTGTGTGTGTGTGTGTGTGTGTGTGTGTGTGTGTGTGTGCGTGTGTGTATTAGAAGAGGTATAGGGTATTCTTAGAGAAAAAAAGCGGCACAAACCAAATATAAGTTCTTAAATATTTCCCTTTTAGACCTTCTATAATTATATATCATTGTGTCAAATGTGTATGTGTGTGTTTGTGTGTGTGTGTGCCTGTGTTTGCAGGTGTCTGTGCATTTGTACGTATGTTTAGAAAATACGCACGGTTGTCCGAGGTGTTCTCGAATATATGAAGAGCAGTTATCTCCTATTAAAAAATGCAATTTAGATTAAATGCGAAAACGCTACATAACTTCGCAAATGTTGGTTAGCTGAAATCGAATCTTTCCTTCGAGAGCAGATTGAAGGCATTTTCTAGCACTGCACATAAAGTGCTAATTGAAAGTTCGCCTTAATTCAACTGGAATGCATTAATTTTGACTGTAGAATCCCAACTCCTTTAAAATTTATCATTATTCTGCAAAACTAGATTATGTATAATTTAAATATCGGACTGGATTATAGATTTTTCTGCATTTTTATTTTCTGTTTTATTAGCAAATGTAGAGTTATTAACGTTTTAAAGCTGTGTAATCTTTTGCGATATCATAATCTGACATGATCACGTCAGATTCAAGAGAGCATTTCAGGATAAGACAACGTTTTTATGTAAATTTCTTGTTTTGATTTGGCATAAAAATTCTTGCATAAACGGACCATGAATTGATATTTGCCACTTTTTATGGTCGGAGTAAACACAGACATAACACGGAAATGTCTTTTGTGAGGACTCATATAATAAATTTCGTCTGGAGGTTAACGTTTATAGAACCCCTGGTGACTATTGCTCGTATCAAAATATGAACACAACAATACAATTGTTTTTGAAAGTCTTGACTTTATAGGGACCCGAAAATCAGACGAGAAAATCTGATGGAAAATCTTCATATCTACAGAGAAATATTTTGCTAGAAATCGACAGGATACACTTTCAAAAATATAGATACAGCGTTAGTTTATAACAACGAACAGAAAGTAAGGGCCCTAGTTGCCAATCGGAACTACTAGAAAATCCTCTGGGTATTTTCAAACATTGATAATCCATATAATGCGTATATATATATATATATATATATATATATATATATATATATATATATATATATATAATCCATATAATGTATATATATATATATATATATATATATATATATATATATACTTTTTAAATAAATATTTATATTTATGCTCTACTTTTGTATCGAGCACTATTTTTTTTAAAATAATAACTATAATACTAAGGAACTTTTGGATTATTTACCTAACCAGTTCTTTCCTATTTTCTATATATTTTCACACACACACACACACACACACACACACACACACACACACACACACATATATATATATATATATATATATATATATATATATATATATATATATGTATATACTTTTTGGTACATGGTCAGTCTTCTGTAACCCATTAGGTAAATACAACTGTCCTTGTAGTCACTTCCCTTGGTCTTTTCTGCATTTTGTAAAGGATCTAGCAAGGAAGATTCTCATACCGTTTCTTAGTATCTATCCATTTTTATGGACCCACACCTGAAAAAACAAAATTTCAACCGATCGCTACTCTGATCGACCTCTAACAGATCAATTCAGAATGGAATGCAAATTTAAATACACCAAACAACAAGATCAAACTGTGAGTTTTCTCCAGCCATGGTAGAGGATTTCCGTCAATTGTATTTCAAATTCACTACAGCCGTATTCGAAACTACTGCGACGTCACCCCGGCCTCTCTGCCCCCGTGTTATCCTGTGACGACCAATGTGACTTGGTATTGATCGCGGCGCCAAATGTGACGTTCTAACCCTTGGCTGATTCGGATGGGAATCTGGTTAGATTCGGTATCAGCTTTGTCGTTCCCAGCTCGCCTCCAACGTCTGGTTAACGAAATAACTGATTTGACCTCTAGTCTAACCTACCCACGTTGTGATTTGATCTTAGGTAGACGAAATCAATCAGTCGCCGGGCCGTAATTCAAGTCGAGTCCGAGCAAAGGTAACACCGCACAAGTATATGTAAAAGAAAATAAAGTAACAACTCAAATAGTTCAAATGTATTAAAAAAAGAATAACAAATATTTTTACATCTGGTTGCTGAATACTGGACTGTGTCTTTCTCCCAACGCGCTAATATGGATATGTGACACTTTGCGTTTGTTAGGCGAGTCTTGTTTTTCGATAACTGTTTTTTTTTGTATCTTCAGGCGATATTCGCAAAACTTGTTTTGGTGGTGTGAGTCTAAGTCGTTCTTCAAAAATAAATTGTTCTTGGTTAGAAGTCCAAGTCGGGATGCGTGGATCTTCAGTCAGCTTCCTGCGAGGCTGGTCTCAGAGCTCACAGCTCAACTCTGTGTGCGTCTGCGTCTCTCTCTCCAACTCCAACTGCAACTAACTGCCGTCTACTCGCTGCGACTCTGTTTATATGGACGCCAACCAAAACCGGGTGTGGGCTTGTCGGGGTTTGAGTTCCTCGATAATTCTAAATCCACAATAAGGATTTTCTTTGTTTTCGGACAGGAAAATTTATCACTTTCCATTTTTGGAAGTCCATTACTTTCTGCTTAGAGAGGTTCTTAAGAGAATCGTCCTCCCAAATTCTTCCTGTCTCATGTTGGTATCTAACACCATTCCCATCGGAGGGCGTCAACAGATTTCCCTTCTCTCTCATAGTGTTATCTCACACCAATCTCCTCAGAGGCGTCAACAGGCCTCCCCTCCTTCTCATATGTTTACCTTCGCCCACCCCTCTCGCCAATACTCAGCCAATGACGCTCGGCAGCGCGGGTGTTTACAATTATCGCTCAAAAGAAAACAAATTATCTTTCTCTTTTTTTTTCTTTTTTTTTTCTTACACCAGACACCTACGACTCGTACTATGGTCCTTAATCTCTATCTAACCGAATGTCATCTGGAATTTATCAACGAGACTTTCGTCAGCGCCAAATGAGTGGTTAACTGGACGTCTTCGCACTCTGTATCCAATTATCCATCCCGGTAACAAACATCAACAGGTGGTCTCTTTCCAAAAACAAATGATATCTCCGAAAGATAGTTAATAGTTTATTCTTTTCCCTTCCGTTTTCTCTGGGGTTGGCCTAAGCTGATGCCCTTCTCAGTCAGTGCGTGACCTGATTACCATTATCTCCCAGCTTCTGCTTCGTAGGCCACTTGACCAATTTGAAATTTTCATTATTGCCATGTACAGATTGCTATCTTCTTTCGCCGCGTCATAACATAAATTAACTCCGATAGATCCGTGGTCTTACGAATTTCCTATCTTCCGCGAAAAATAAACCTTTCTTTTTCGCAAATAAAAATAAAACCTTTACCACTTTTCTTTGTTAACAAAATAACATCGCTCAGTATGTCTATTCGTGATAGCTTCTTCTCGCCTTAATTATTTTTCGCTTTTAATTTTCACGCGGCCGCTAAATAGTGTCACACTACGTTCAATGGAAAAAAAATGCTGGGAAATTTAAGCGCAGTACTAGATTGGCGGCAAGGTCTCATCTTCTTCGAGGTTCAAATGTAAGATAATAATTTCTAAGCTAAAACACTACTGTCTTATGGATCTCTTTTCCGGCCTCTTGCTTTCCAGCTGAATTTGATCTTCAAAAATTTAAATAAAATATCAATCGCTATCTTCTATCTTCTTATTTCCGGATCTTCTATTCATCTGTCTCCATATTTTATATTTTTCATATGCTTTACACCCAGTAACATCTTGCATTTGAGTGGCTTTATTACCTTGTTTGTGGACAATATAATAAGAAAATGGTGACCTAATGTTGTCTCTTCAGGAAGTTTACTATTCCGTCTGAGGTGTTTTACATTCACAAAAGTCAAATTAGACCAAAAATGTATTATTGCTGATAGTGGTATCTGAGTTAAACAATCCTAACTTTTCAGGTTTTATAGCGATTGGAATAGTTTACGAGGTTGTGTGTGAGGAAGACTTATTCTCCACTCTGCAGTATCTCCCACATCAGAGACAACACCGCAAGCTTATTGCTATTCTATCGTTATTTCCATGGCAAATATTCAGATTAGCTCCATTCTTTAGTTCGACCGGTTCAGACATTTACCGTAAGGACACGACGTGTAACTGCTATGGGAATCGTGACAACCTTATTTCCTGAGGATTTCTAATGTAAAGAGAATGTTCAATTAGGAGAGTCCCCACCCCCAAAAAAAGATAAAATAAAATACCCAGCGTTAAATTGTCTCACACGTGGATGCTCTCCTAATCTCTAAAAGCATAAGCTCTTCAAGAATGAAACGTTATCTATCCTCCTTATCCTCATAATTTTCACTTGCTACCAGCAGCACGTTCACTCTGTTTTAAACTAGGTAAGTTTACTGAAGTTTGCTAATGAAATATGATAACTAGCACAAGAACAACACATTTTAAGATTAACCAGCGTCGCATAGAAGAAGTAATCAACTGCTAGAAGAGAGTCAAGTGAATTCACCAATGAATCTCCAACTACCGACCAACATACAGTATTTACTACTGTATTTATGTGAATGGGGGCATACTTGTTATCGTCTGTAGGTATGCTACCACACACTCATATCACAACCCTTTTATCAATAAAATCTCAATAATTACAGAATATTTTAAGTGGCTCACCAGCCTTGTACTAGGTGCAATATTTGTATAAAAGAAAAGAAAATAATTTGGTATCCTAAGAGTAACAATAAATAATTTATGGGTAAAGTCTATCAGCTTTTGGTTTACCAGAAAACAGAGGGAAATAACATATTTAAAACATTAAATTAACCTTTCAGATTCCGATGCAGAAATTGCGTTTTCATATCTTTTCTTGTTCACATAGAGCAGATGCATACATTTACTTTGACGAGCTACAACCTTCATTCACTTTGAATAAACGTTTACATATTATTCTCTTTTATTGAAATCAGGTGTACACTAATTATATTCTGAACTTTTTTTTTAATGGATAAATGCAACAAATGCAAACTTTGTAAGCTACAGAAAAGATAACTGAAGACGAATAATG
Source organism: Acanthosepion pharaonis (assembly GCA_903632075.3). NCBI lineage: Eukaryota > Metazoa > Mollusca > Cephalopoda > Sepiida > Sepiidae > Acanthosepion > Acanthosepion pharaonis. The sequence continues at coordinate 2,852,975 of CAHIKZ030005362.1, forward strand.
GAATTGGTAACAGGTGTTCTAATGATTGCAATCTGAAAGAACCAACAGAAATGAAAAATAATATTTTATTAAGATGTGACATATTTTAGTATTGCACTCACCTATACATTAACAACGCAGTAAAGAAAAGCTACAAGAAAAGATTAGCAACTATCCGTAAGAAGAAAAATTACAGGTTGTCAACAAAAGGGATATATCAGAACGTGAGTTACGAATCAGGAACGTCAAACATAAAATTACAGTAACTCGCATTCGTTATACTCGATACAAAGACTTTTGTATTTTTCAGTTATTATATTTTCTTACTCTTTAACTTTTGTGATATTATAATTAAATTAACCTTGTTTCTTATGCTTACAGGAGAAATTAGAAATTATTAGATTTGCTGATAAAATTCTCTACTAAACCTAAGAAGCGAATTAAGTGTAAATTGTAAGCATAGTTTACCTTTCACCTTACAATATGGTTAGACTTAAGATTAGGAAGTACTATTTCATATGGCCATAATTGTGTAAGTAAATTTCGGCTCACCTTCTATGAATGATTATTTTATTCTGTTTATTTTAATTTAATATAGCTATGTATCGTTATTTAATCAGAATTATCAATATCATGCACTAATATTACACATTTTTAAAAAATTTTTAGCACTTAAGTTGCACTTACGAGTTTCTTAAAGAAGCCTTTTTATTATCAGCTATAAAATATATATTACAATTAACGATACATTTGATTATCTTACTACCCCTCAGCTTAGCTTATAAAAAGCTGAACAAATTACATTTAATTCATAATTATGATACATGGTTGCCACATGCATATAGTTTATATTAATTTCTTGTTTGTCTCTCATGACCTTGTCTAGGATTATATTTCAGACAACATATTACCATGATCTAAATTCCCGCCACACTTTTTTTTATGTTTCCTTTAGGTTATTTTTTACTTTAGGGTAGGTCTGACAGCTAATTCGTTAATTAGGATAAACACATAAGCCTGATTTTAATTTAGATTTGTTGGTATATCGTCCTTTCGTTCTATTTAAAAAAAAAGTGGCGGTATTCTGATTTTGAAAAATAAAAATATATTATTTACTCACCAGTTATTTAATGTCGTCTGAGGAGGTACAACTTTAGTGCTGAAACATGAAAGCTATTGTTTTGAGATTTTTAACATGTTTTCTTTTAAATCTCAGATAATAAATAATATTTTAATTATCATTTACCTTTGACTTAAAATAATTTTTGTCATGTGTCAACATATCACAAACTCCTTAAACAAAGAAAATAATAATTATATTAATGGGAAGTTCACAAAGATCCCAGAAAACGCGTTTCGCCCAAATAACTTAATAATTATATATATATATATATAGATAGATAGATAGATAGATAGATAGAGAGAGAGAGAGAGAGAGACATCGTCCTTGACTTACGACCATGACAGTTTACGACCAGGCAGTTTATAATTTTGCAATCGTTTTGCAGGTAGTATTACGGTTTTTATTCTTTTTACGATTGCTTTCCGTTTGAAACCGTTTTTTTTCCTCTGGATACTGATTTCGTTTCTTATTTTTACGTTCGTAACGCTTAATTCAAACACAGCATATTACGGTTTAATATTTGTTAAGCACACAAAGAAAAAATACAGGGGAAAAAACTAAAAATATTTTGTACGGTTTAATCCTCATCTTTTTTTGTGTTAAGATCAGTGGCCTTATTTTTTTCCTTCGAGACAGGTTGAGGAGTAGAAAAAGCGAATTTTCTCTTTTTAGACATCTTGAGGTATTTTGAAGAAACCTTTTAAGGCCAGTGGGAAGAATGTTGTACTGAGTTTGCTCTAACACTAAGATTAGGCACGGGAGAGATTTCTAGGACTACTGATAGCTGGAAACTTTCACGCTGCCAGACACAGAAAAATCGTGGCCCGATACCAATTCGCGATTGTAAGGTAAATAGGTCGTAAGTCGCATAGGTCATGAATCGACGGCAACCTGCTTGTGTGCATATAGATAGATAAATATAGACATAGATATCAATATATATATATATATATATATATATATATATATATATATATATATATATATATATCGATAGATAGAAAGATAGATATTGATATATATATATATATATATATATATATATAAATAGATAGATATAGCGATATTGATGTATAGATATAGATATAGGTAGATATCGATACACACACACACACATATATATATATATATATATATAGATAGATAGATAGATAGATATCGATATATATATATATATATATATAGATATAGAGTTAGAAAATATATATATATATATATATAAATATATAGTTATTTAGAGATAGATATCGATATATATATATAGAGATAGATGTCAATATATATATATATATTGATGGATATATATATATATATATTGAAAGGTATAAATATATATATATTGAAAGGTATAAATATATACTGATAGATATATTGATATATATCGATATATATATATATATATATATATATATATATATATATATATATATATATATATATAAATAGATAAATATAGCGATATTGATGTATAGATATAGATATAGGTAGATATCGATACACACACACACACACACACATATATATATATATATATAGATAGATAGATAGATATCGATATATATATATATATAGATATAGATAGATATAGAGTTAGAAAGATATATATATATATATATATAGATATAAATATATAGTTATTTAGAGATAGATATCGATATATATATAGAGAGATAGATGTCAATATATAAATATATATATATATATATATATATTGATGGATATATATATATATATATATATATATATATATATATATATATATATATATATATATATATTGAAAGGTATAAATATATACTGATAGGTATATTGATATATATATATATATATATATATATATATATATATATATATATATATAGATAGATAGATAGATATTATTTAGGCAGGTAGAAAAATATTCCCATTGATTATTTGCTCAGCTAAGCTTCAAGACCATGTAAAGATTGGAAAACACTTGCCTGTCAGTCGGAGAGACAAAATTTGTAACAGCCAGAAGTTGTTTTATTTGTTTTCACACGCAGTGAGCCAATGTCAGTTTCAATAAACACCATTCGTACTTCCAGTTCGAAATGTCCAAAATCATTACAGCAGAAGCAAAAACTTTTGGCAAATATAAGTGTTGCTGCTTTCTTCGTTCCGAAAACTCGTCAGACGTAAGACAGGCAGTATTTGGATTGTTCGAACATATAAATATAAAGCTATGGAATTCAGGATCCGAAAGAATCACGTAAAAAAAAGAAGAAAAACAGTATGAACACTTTTAGCAGTATGCAGGTAGAACAAATAAAGCTTTTTACATTCTTCCGATTATCATCTTCGTCTTTGTTGCCATATTTATCACTACGTTACGGTCGTTGTACGTTCCGGCCTTCATCAGGTCTTTGGAATATCGAACTGAACCCTTTATTTCGCTCACTGGGGTAGACCGTTCTAGTTCCACGTTCCATGTCTAATGGATGTCAGTCTGGGCTTTGAGCAGGCCACTCCATGACAGTAACGTCGTACTCAGAAAGAAATGTCTCAACAGACTTCGCTGTTTGACATGGTGTGTTATCTTGCATAATTACAGCTGGATGATTAATTGCAGTTCTCAAATTAGGTACAACATGTTTCATCAATATCTCTTTGTATACAGTTGCGTTAATTTTACCGTGTAGCCTAACAAGAGGTCCCGTTCCATCAGATGAAATGATGCCAAACACCATCACATTTCCTCCTCCAAATTTAACGCTGCTTTTAGTGCATTGAGGCGATATTGTTCCTTAGGACTGCGTCGAACGAAACTTCTTCCTTCACAAGCGAACATGTTAAACTTTGACTCATCACTGAAATGGACACAATTCCACTGTTCTTCTGTCCATATGACGCGTTCAGTGGAAAATTTCAATCGGCTCATTTGATTCTTTTTACAAATGTAAGGTTTAGTAGAGGTTACTTGACTGTTCAGATTTATTTCATTAAGTCTTCGGGGAATAGTGAGTCTTGATATTTTAATGCCAAGGTTAGCATTAGCTCTTTTAGAGATAGCCGTTGATGTCGTAAATCGATCCTTTTTTGATTCATTAACAATCCATCTGTCTTCCCTTGCAGTAGTTTTCCTAGTCCTGCCAGGTGGTTTCTTGGCTTCCCATGATCGGGTTTCCTCAAGTTTTATTAAAATACTATGAATAAGACATAGATTCCCCCACATTCCTTGAAATATCCCAAATCGAGGGTTTATCTTTATTACATAACTTGACTGTCAGTTTTCTAATTTCCAATGACGTCAGAGTTTTTTTCACCATGTTTAGAATGTAAGAGCCAGTAAAGAGTCAGTGTAATTTAGTGAAATACACGATTTTATATTCTTACACTAAAAAAAATTTCAATAATGCAAAATAATTATTAAATTTTATGGATTTATTTAATCGTTCTGATGTTTTTGATCGTCTCTTTCTTTTCGAATGTTGTATATTTATTCTTATAACTTTATCAAAATAAGTTTATTGAGTTTTATACTTTGGAGTTATATAATTTACATTTATATCCTTGTTTTCCTTGATAAAAAGTTCATTGAAGCTTTAAAATAAAAAGTTATTTTACATTTAGACATTTTCTGAACATCGTTCTGATCTTTATGCTCGCTACTATATATATATATATATATATATATATTGACGGTAATTTTTTTACAAAGATATTTTGTTGTTATTTTTTTTTTTATGTATTGCTGGTAATCATTTTTTTTTCTACAAAAATATATTGCTGGTAATATTTGTGTAATGACAAATGTACACAAGGGTAGGAGTATAAAAGCTTAATTCAAATGAGAATACAAGATTCACAGATAGCGTTCTTTTATACTCCCAGTAAACAGAAATAACTCTCTGAAAGAGGAGAGTAATAAAACAAGGGGAAACAACTCCTGATTATTCATAGAAATTAATTAATTTATTTATTTATTTTTTACAAAAATGCATTGTTGATAATGTTTTTCTTTTTTTACTATGAGCAACCATTGCTGGTATTTGTACTAAAAATATATTTTTATACGTAGAGCTTTGACCACAGTTCGCGAGTTAAACTATTTGTCCATAGTTGGGTCCCTAACCGTTGCTACTACCCTGGGTTAGGGTAGACGAGGGAAGAGCAACAATTAATAGGTGGTTCCACTCCGCAAAACATCCCGATCAGAGGCATTGCTGTCGGATATTGTTTATCCTCATACTAGGACGGTCGTGTTTGAAGCAGTAATAATAACAGACGTCTTGCCTTAAAGTTTTAGCTGAAGATTAAAATATTGCTTTTATCTTATTTTTGTTGCTGTTTATTCGATATAAATATTTTGCTATTCTTTACATTCTACAACAAATATGTATGGCCGGAAACATACGGTATTAGGTCCCAACAAGACTTGAACTCATATCCCAAATCTTTGAAACTCTAGTTCTCGTACGGACACAGAAGGAGAGCAAGGCTGAGACAGGACAATAAGTAGATGAATAACCGGTTCGGATTGTCAAGTAAGCAAGGATATGCGCGAGGTGTAATGGATAACAGAAGTCAACAAGGCGAATTACATACCTAGTTGTGTTTATTATATTAACTTACACGGAAAATAGTCTTAGGAAGTGTATGAATCGAACTCTTCTCCCACTCTCAGCTGTCGGACAAGTATCAGTAAATTCTTATCTACCATAAACTTTTACAATCCAAAAATACATTTCCCGGTTTTAAATAATCTCCAGTGTTGGCTAAGCCGTAAAAATCAATCAACCTATCTGTTATGGGATCTTACCCATAATAATAATAATGGACTATTCCTTACTTATAAATACTGCGCTTCAGCAATAGGCAAGGAGTCAGTATTTCAAGTGAGTCAGTAGTTCAAGTCGAGTCAGTAGTTCAAGTCGTGTCAAGAGTCGAGTCAGAAGCAGTCCGAAACAGAGTCGCATTCAGACAATTACTGCAAGACATTGGAATAGTGATACTGGCCGAGACTATATCCTTCTCTCTACTAAACCTGATTGATCGTACTAACACTTCTACTTCTCTGTATATATTCCTGTTTGTAATATATCTGTGTTATTACATACCTGTGTTTGCGTTCTTCTTTATTAGTTCTACCTTTGACTATCACCGTGGTACAAGGAACTGGACCATAACACTATCAATCAAAGATATTTTCTACAATCAATTCATCTTCCTAGAACTTAGCAACCTCACCGTGATTAAATCCGCTAACTGGTCTTGACAATCTTCCAGAGTTAGGAATATATTCCCATCGGGAAATTTTTATAATGATGAAATGAATGATAATCCGAAAGACGAAATAAGTATTACATGTGTCGTAGGGCATTCGAATCAAACTGTACCACTTTCTGCCTCGACCTGCAAAGAAGTGTGGAGTCTGGCAGTGAGGTTACCTTTTGTCTATTTTCATTATAATTGGATTTATTACGTAGTAAATATAAATTTGTGTTTCTCCATTGCACTATCAAGATTATATATTGTATAAATTTAAGAGCGTCTCCGTTAATTGCAAAAGTAATTTAGTTTAATATTCGACATTACGGTGGAGTAATGGATAGCGGCTCGGATTGAGGAATCGAGGAGCCGAGTTGTATCCATTACATTCACTTACGTGCTAATAACCCTGGGAAAGGTATGAATCCTCTTCTTCTCCCCCAGCTGTAAGTAAATAGCAGGACAGACCGGCTTCTATAACCATGGATGTCAACTGGTCTACCTCAGAAAGAAACGGCAACCCTTCCTGATACTATCTACCTTGTCACCTAAGCGTATATCACGCATGGCAATTAGCTGACTGATTGATTAGACATTATTGTTGTCACCCTCTGATTGTTATTTAGAAACTACATTCCCCCAAACGCTGAAAATCGCCTGCATATGTTTGCGTCTTCGGCTCGATAGTTAACGTGACGACACTATGAACTTTTTTTTTGTCTCCGAACTATAGTTGGATAAATAAATAAAAAAAAACATTTGGAATTAGGGGCAACTCATGCTACAAATATTATCACTAGCATGGACTATGCTAGCCTGATCAGTTTAACGTTTTTCTCGGTTATAAAATGGAATAATTATACTGAATAAGTTGTTAGACGTGCTGATAGGAAAGTCGATTAATTGTATCGTCGTAAACAATTGTTTTCGCCATAAATCTATCGTGTATATCTATTTATCAACCTTCCGGACGGTAACTGGATATTGCTGGCACATCTGATATGGTGATTTTGATATAAATCTAGAGATACTTGACAGAATTCAATGAAGAATATGTAATGTTATCGACGCTGACCTGACGTCTAGGCTTCGGTCGCTTTTCCACCATAATATTTCCTGTGCCTTTTCTATAAAGATCCTCACTGTGATAGTTCTGAGCTATCCTTTTGGTAACTAGACTTCCCGTGTGTAAGTGTAGTGTACAAAAATAATAAATCTGTGGTTAGATTCCCAGACTTAAACACTAGCTTCTTCGATATCAGAGAAACGGTCCTTCTGGGTGCAACTTTTCTCTTTGTTATCAGCCTTGACTTCCATTGACTTGACTTGTATCGGTTTTCACCCTAGTGCGGTTGAACCGGCTTCCTCCCGCGCAATTACAGCATCCCGGATCATCGCTGCTCATGCTCGCCGATCCTGAGCTAGGTCACACGAAATGACGAACCAATCGCGATTCCATCGTAGAAGACCAACTACTTGTGGACCCGATAGTATTGCTAGGTCATCCTTGATTGTGCAAAGCCCACGTCATCAGCTGCCCACTGACACGTTTTCGCCAAACAGGAAGAGAAGGAGGGAGAAGTACATCGTGGATGAGCTCTCCCTCCGGGCGTCGAGCTGCGTGCCCGAGCCATTGGAGACGACGCTGGAGCAGGACGGGTGGAAGAGGGCGGAGACTCAGGCGATGACTGTGGGCACATGATCGATTCGACGGCATCGTAGAATGCAGTGAAGGCAATCGTTGTCGAACACTTCAAGCTTTCGTAGGTCAACCGCTCTAAGTGGCCACGTTTCGCAGCCATAGAAAAAGATAGTCCGAATAAGAGCCTGGTAGATGCGCCACTTCATAGCCGTAAAAATCTCTCGTCGCCCCCATAGTGACCGCTTGAGATGCACGAATGCGTACCTTGAATCTTCTATACGGCGTTCAACCTCAGCAGCAGCCTGCCCGGATGGTAGAAGGGTTGAACCGAGATAGACGAAAGACTGCTCACGTCCTCCAGATTGACCCCGTCCAGCGTCAGTGACTGCCAGTTGACTGGATCAACCAGGGTCAGCATAACTTTGGTCTTCGAGGCATTGATTGTCATACCCACATCCCGAGTTGCAGCTTGCACATGGTTGAGCACAGCTTGCACATCGTCAGAGTTCGATCCGACCAAGATAATATCGTCCGCGTAGGCCAGATCAGACACTCTGACTTTCCGACAAACTGCAACTCTAGCGTAGTCCCGAAGGGCTTTACCGAGGATGTAGTCGATTGTATAGTTGAATAATGTAGGGGATAGGGCATACTCTTGCCGCACACCAGTCTTCACCTCAAACATCTCCGACTCCTCGCTACAAGCAAGAACACGGGCTCGCGTCGACCGGTAGTAACCCTTGATGAGACGAAGGAGTTTAGCGGGCATGCCATCGGTCTCCATGATACGCCAGAGTGAGCCTCTATCAACGGAATCGAAAGCAACCGCAAAGTCCTCGAAGCAGAGGACTGTTGGTTGCTGGTATTGCACCCTTGACTTCGTATTGAGCACTTACTTCTACAAACATTATGTTGTATAAGAGAAAGTGTCGTTGCCGACAGTGAGGTTTGAAACTTGATCGCCAGTGAGTAATTATTATTAAGTAGATCACGTGACCATAAAGGAAGTGAATGAATAGTAAGGAGAGTGATGACTATACGATCACTGTTCACTCTTCTTCTCTATCCACAATTGCTATTCGTTCAATCTCTCTACTCTACTACTGTACGGATTGCGATTCTCTTCAGATCGTTATACTATTTGGCGATTACTACTTGAACAAGTAATACTAGTGCCGATATTATTGGAAGAAGGCGTTACTACTAGTACCGGCATCTACGAAGTCTAGAATATGATGAGCATTTTTGGATGTGATAAGGAGCTTTCGCCTGACATAGAAAAAGTGACAAGTAAAGCCGTCCAACATTATCATCTAGGATTTACTTTATCACAAAAAACCCTCAAGTCGATATCCTGAAGAACAGTTATACAATATTGTCTATGCAGATGACCTAGCTATTATTATAGACACCATTAACAATGCCACAGTTCTCATGCATGATGTAGAAAATTCTGCTAACGATGTTGGACACTATGCCAATGAGACTAAAACAAGATTCATAAACTTCCACCTGAAAAGTGAACTCTTTCAGGTGAATCAATAAAAACTATCGTGTCTTTTACATAGGTAGCGAAATAAATTCTACTCAAATAGATGTGACGCTTCGCATATCTAAAAGCTGGGCCGCTTTGAATAAAATGGATTAAATCTAATCAACTAGACAACCTAAAACTGAGATTTTGGGGGCCACATTAAAGGTGGTGTTCATGCATGGTGCCACTGCTTGGACACTAACTAAAGCCCTAAAGTCTAATCCTCATTGAGCCGGCACTCGGATGCTGAGAGGTATACTTAACATCTCTTGGAGACAACATCCAACTAAACCATAGTTCTATGGAGTCATCCCTGATATTTTAACAATCTAACGCGAACGAAATATACGATTTTCAGGAAATTATTGGCGACCAAAACAAGAACTCCCGAATTATCTATAACTCTACACACCTAATCAGTAGTCAACAACATTTAATATCTCTGTTATGCCACAAAATACTAATCTAATGACATTCCGACTTTGATGCAGGACTGTGATGGTTGACGTGATAGACTCATAATTATCCGAGCTAGCTCGATCGAATAATTATAAAAAAAAATGGCAGCTAAGTCTCATAGATATTTTTGCTGAAATTGCTGCTTGCAACAGTATGCTACATGCTACGAATTATTTCCAATGCACTTTGCGCTTATATCAGTTTCTTGAATTCCTGTCATATATGATATTCAAAATATTTGAATGTCCTGTCAATCGTCATCTTCCGTCTCCTTCGACCCGGTTCTTTATTGTCTGTCTATTTTTTTTTTTTTTTCAATTTTACTAACCCCTTGTGTCATAGCTACATTTATCCCCTTGGATTGGGTGAAATGACTAAAAAACTAAGTTTACTATATACCGCCAAATAAAATTGCAGGTATCCCGCATACACACACACACACACACACACACACACACACACACACACACATATATATATATATATATATATATATATATATAGTTTATGCAAACTTAGGTAATCCGTATGGGTAGACCTGATATATATATATATATATATATATATATATATATATATATATATATATATATATATAATGAAAGAGTCATTGGCCAGAATTGAATTAGACCAGGAAACAGTATTGAAAATGTATGTAAATGTAAAGCTATATTATTAAAAATACACATATTGATAATAAAATTTAATATGCAGTTTTTTTGTATTAAAAAAAAACAGGCGATCAGACGATCACGCTACCTCGGTTTCAACCTTTTGGGATGTTCAGGCGATCCGGGCTAAATAATTTCCTAACGCTTTATTATTTAAAACAAATAAACGCACAACGCGAAGCACAATTGAAGGAATAGAGAAAAGTAAGGTCACTTTCGACACTGCTTGTCTTGAGGATTTCCGTGTCTGTGATGAAGCAATTGAAGAGAACGATGTGAATAATCTGATGTAAACTGTTTCTGAAGACTAAGGTGGCTGTAATGCAGTAATAGCTTTCTAAAAGAAACAAAAGGTTGGTGGATTTTTTTTTTATCTAGTGCAGAGATAATAAGACAGGTGAGAAATACTGTTGAAAAATCAAAGACAATGATTAAACTGAAAAAAAAATCAAAGACAGGTGAATTAAAAACAATTCAAAGTGAGATAAATCTAAAAAGCAAAGATAGTTATTTTGTTTCATGTTTCTTAGATTGAGTTTATCAACATGTGTGTGTCTGTGTGTGTGTCCGTGTGTGTGTATTAATTCGGAAGATCTAATCACTTTAAACGTTATTCTTACTGGGAACTCGTATTTGAATAGATGTTCTGTTTATTTATTACACAGTATATTTATTTATTTTTGTCTACAGACCTGAGTCTTTGAGAAACCTAATCAAATATATATATATATATATATATATGAAAGAAGAAAATGAGAAAATATTTCTTTATCAACGCGTTTCGTATTCTGGTGGGCTTTAACAAGGTAAATTTAAGAATTTTATTTTGAAACAGATTTGTGACGTACGGTGGCTGTAAATGATTAAGTGTAACTCAAGACTTCATTGTTTAAATAAAACGGTATTTCATTAGAACCGCTAATATATACATATCAAGAGTAAAGAGGTAAAATTCAACAAAAGATAATAAACCATTTCATTGAATACCTTGCTAGGAGTGCGGCTCGGCTTAAATCCTAAATCAAAAACAAATCATCGGCGCACAATAATTCACACTAATTCGACTGGATAGTTCCACCCGATAATCATTCAATAATCACTGCAGTCAGTAGCCTGACACCGTTATTTATACACCAGGTGGAAAATATATTCATAAGTCAAGAGTGTCACGATCGAACCTCGGTGCCTGCAGTCGCTCATTTTCTTCCTATATGATAAACATGTATTTATAAAGACAAGTCAAAATGTGGTTAGATTTCATCAATGCCGTATTTCACACAGGAAGATATTTGAATATTCGAGTATATCAGTAAAGGAAACTGTGACGAGAAAATTTCTCGAATATTAAGGAAGATTGACATAAATAAATATACAGATTAATAAATAAAC
>CAHIKZ030005362.1:2870000-2872500 GCA_903632075.3 Acanthosepion pharaonis
CAACATATAGTTTTGTACTACTTGCACCACCGAAGATGATATCGGAAGAAGATCGGAAGTACATGGGAAAAGAAAATAAAAGAAATTTAAACAATTATAGCACCTTTCTCTCATCTTTTAATATCAATACATGGAAGGTTATTCGTGAATATGAACGGGTTTTGTTAAAAATAAGCAGACATAATGTCTGTAATTTATTCAATCAGACACGCCTAAAACATAATTTGCTTGCTAAATAACAAATTTAAAAAATATATATATATATATATATATATATATATATATATATATATATATATATATATATCAATTTATACAAGAACGAAGATAGCACTGGAAGTAAATACATATTAGAAGACGTTAGAAGAAATCAGAAACGCAATCTAAACAGAGAAAATGGATAAACATTTAGTCCTGTTCAAAAAGGTCTGGAGTGTGAAACGGCGATATTAGACCCTGAATGACTCCCTGAATAATATATTCCCATTTACACTTGGTCAATAAATGTCAAATGTTTCCTTATAAGAAATGGCTTATATTACCAGTACACACACACACACACACACATATATATATATATATATATATATATATATATATATATATATATATATATGTGTGTGTGTGTGTGTTTGTGTGTGTGTGTGTGAATTTATTGTATATTTTCATTATTTATCTCAACAAGATCATTGAAGAAGTAAAATAGTTTTTTTTTGTTTTTTTTTGTTTATTTTTATTGGTGGAGCGGGGCTGAAAACAAGTCCATTTAAGTTCGTTGAATTTTTTTATTTATCTTAATCATGACTATCGAACGCCCCTGATAGCTTTTACGAAGCCAGTGATTTCTCTTAATTAATTTAATAAAGCCACGCAACTGGGCAAGCAATGTGGACCGGCGTCAAGCCATAATTAAATAAAACCTATTCAGAGTCCTTTGTTATTATTTGTTAACTCAGCGAAACTTGCTTTTAGACCAGTCCTTAAATGTCCATTATTTTGTGTTTGATCAAAAATGATCATGAGCGTTCTGCCGCGGCATTATTGATTTAATCTTTTTTAACGTTTGATCAGCAGAAACACAGCTTCTGATGGAATAAAAAAATAAGGAAAATATATTAACAATAGATGTGAATGGCAATGTTTTGTTGCACATTAAGTAGCGAAATGCACAGAGAAAATGGTGAAGATTGTTATGAACTGGTTTATCATTAAAAATACATTCGGAGCGGTCACCATGCAAAGTTATAGAAAACATATCAATTTTGGCGAACAATCTTTCTAGATATATAGTAAGTTTTATTCAATCTGACAATTGAGTGCAAATTATAATTAAAAATTATATTTGCCTTGAAAATCAGATTTCGAAATTGTAGCTTTCCTTTTTAATTACAGACGTTGATGACATGGCAAAATACTATTAGATGTTTGCGAGAGCTTACTTAGCATAATATGCTTACTCGACCCACGGACGCACGCACACAAAAACACACACACACACACACACACACACACACATATATATATATATATATATATATATATATATATATATATATATATATATATATATATATATATATATATATATATATACATATATATAAACACACACACACACACACACATATATATATATATATATATATATATATATATATGTTCAGACAGGTTTCGTTAAATAATTTAGACAGTTCCTGTCTACATATTTTCGATAATATCCTTTCATATTCATGAATAAGCTTTTTTTTGTGCGTTTATCAAAAAAGTCTCTTAATTATTTAACAAAACGTGCCTGAGTGAAAATATTTTGCCGAAATACACAGATATACATATATATGTATATATATATATATATATATATATATATATATATATATATATATGGATGAAATACTACTGGATGATAGATTGTGTGAAATTACTCGGTATATATAGACATTGTTAAATATCTCAGAATAATTCTGAAGTTTAGACAAATTGGGCTAAAATGGCAACTGGAATATATTTCGTAGTCATTACCGACGCGTTTTGTGAAACCGACTTTATCAAGACAAGTTTAAAAGCGAAATGTTTTGTAGTTACATCAAACTCAAAATATTAAAAAGAGAGTACAAGAAGGCAATAATCGTGTCATTCTACAGATGTGCGCATGCTCACGCGTAAAAGCCGGCTCGCGTACACACACACATTTACGGACACACATATATGCACAAATGAGAAAAATATTAAGCTAACACCAGTAAAAATTGTATAAAATAATTTTTAACTTAATATAAAAATGGCGAAAATGGGAAAATCGGCATTCAATTGCAGATACCGCCTGAAGAATGGACCGAAATATTTAAAAAAAAAGCTTCGTCTACGAAACTCTGGAGTCCAGGTGGTGAATATAACATCAATCAACTAAGTAACAAAAAAAACTGCTTTTGTATTAATCCATGAGACATTTATATATATATATATATATATATATATATATATATATATATATATATATATA
>CAHIKZ030005362.1:2877500-2887500 GCA_903632075.3 Acanthosepion pharaonis
GATTTCGCAAAGCTACTCATATCTGTGTTTATAACAATTTTATTTATCTTTTGCAATGCATTTTTTCCATCCTCTCTGAAAACACTACCCATATATATATTGGGCTTTCTTTCTGCCTTTTTGGTAGCTAGTCTTTTTTTTTTCCTTCATTATGTTATCAAGTAATTCCTAGAATGTTCTCGCTGTGTCAGCTATAATCACAGTGATATACGCGTATCTTCTGTTAGAATTTGGCCCACAGTTAATAAATCATGATAGGGATTCAGATTTCGCTGTCTGAATAAAACTTGACAAGAAAAATGTCTCCTTATCTTACACTCCTTGTGACTTTTCTTTATATAATCAATTTTCTAAAGGTATCAGGTGGCTTGCTCGCAGTAAAATTTCTGAATTATTTTGACATCCTTTCTCCATGTATCTACTTTTCCTAACTCTTCAACGTTAATTTATTTTTCCTTTGAATACGTTATTCTATGATGTAATATAGACTGACCATGATGTCTCTTTACAATTTAAAGAATATATTATAAAACCATTGATGAGATATCTTAATTAGATTTGTTCTATACATTCAGTAGATATCAAAGTTTTAATCACATTGCATTCGTGTATGTCAAGTATCTTATTGATGAAAGAGGTACTCTTAAATGAACGCTTAATATTTTCAAATCGGTGAATGGTCCAATTCCCTGGCCACCTCATCATCAGATATCAATCTACTGGATATCTTTCTATGTGGTTATGTTAAAAACATGGTGTATGGGGCATTATTGATCTAAAACAAAATATCACTAATGCCATTGCCACAACTGATGAGGCTATGCTACTCTGAACATGTCGTTTGGATGTGCTTCTTGCAACTAATGGTGCCCATATAGAGGTGTATTAAATTAGTTAAAAGAAACCATCAATACCTTTACACATATTTGTGCATTTGCTTTTGTAATATTTTTTTTTTAATTTTAAAAAGTCTTTATGGACACCCTGCATATTTTTCTTCGTTATATGCTGATGTCATATGCACATTATCCCTATTATTGAGCACATTCACCTTGTCAAATTGTTAGGAGACTTTATGGACACCTGTATTGTTTGATAGTTTTTGTGTTTTTAAAATGTTATCGTTGTTGTAAGATTATTTGTATTTAATGATTCCATATATCACATAAATTTTATACAAACGGACATTATGTATTAATGGAATTTTCGATTTGAATCAGGTGTAGACAGGTATTTCCATTATGGATAGGTTACTGTTTATCTCGCGGGATAAATTTAGCGCCTGTTTACTCCATATCCAGTCCTTTGGCGATGAAACTGGAATGACCTCTCCATTGCACAGTCTTATACGACGCTCTATGTATGACGTACAATGCCCAGGCTACATAGGCCCCTACTCATAGCCAACCCGAGAAAATCCAAATGAATACAGGACATTACATTAAGAGACGGCCTGGCTACAGGAGTTATCGAAAATTTGTCAATGTTGCAACTGAATTATTTATTTCATTTAATTTATCATATATATTTTCTGATGTTAAATATGCATTATTTATTATTTCTTTTAAAGAATACTCAAATAGATTGACAATGTTTTTTGTTCTTTTGACGATGTAATATATATATATATATATATATATATATATATATATATATATATATATGTGTGTGTGTGTGTGTGTGTATGTATAAGCAAACTTTGCTCGTAGGAAAAATAGCTGTTATTACTTTCCCAGACAAAAATAAATGACTAAAAAAACAATCTGTGCTCATCTCAATATGTAAACATGAAAACAAATTTTAACTACTTTACTTAAAATCGAAAACTGAAAAGATTAAATAAAAATAAATGAAATAATAATAATAATAAACGAGTAAAATAATTTAGCCCAATAAATAATAAACAAATGAACAGACCACTACCTTTAGAATAGACGAAATGGAATAAATGAAAAAAAGAAGGTAAAAATAATCAATCTAATTAAATAAAGTAAATGATAAACAAATTAAAAAAAATACCGCCAAAATTACCCTTGGAATAGACTAAAACAATCAATCCAAAAATTGGGCGAAAAATAGCTACAGTTACTATATAAACGATCAAAAACATTACTACCTTACTTAAAAATCGAAAACCAAATACAGTAAATAAAATAAAAAATAAAAAATAAATAAGAAAAACAGGTAAAAATAAATTAATCCAAATAAATAAATAAAAAAATTAAAAAACCGCTCCCGTAAAAATGACAGAGAGCAAATAAAATAAATAAGAAAAAACAAATAGAAATAATCAATCCAAATAAATAAAATAATAAACAAGTGAAAATCTGTCCCCACCAAAATATCCGAATAGCCTACAGCAATCAATCCAAAAATTGAACGAAAATATACCTTTAATTATCTTACCAGACTAAAAAATCAACTACCAAATAAACGACCTAAACAAATCTCAAAACTTTTTTACTTCGTTAATAAAACATCGAAAACCGAAAAGAATAAATAAATATATAAAATAAAAATGGATAAAAAACAAGTAAAATAAATTAACTGAAATAAATAACTAAATAAATAAACAAACTACTCCTGCCAAAATAACCGCCAGAATGGACTATCAACAATGCAAAATTGAAACATAAATAAATAGTCGAGAAAAAATCCAACACTCGCAGTCTGACGATTGCGTCTAGCATTAAACACTCTGAGTATTGATTTCAATGTTCAATTTTACATGCGCTCTATCTCAGATATTTAGCACTTTTGTATTGAACACTATTTTTTAAAAATAATAACAAAAATACTAAAGAACTTTGGATTATTTACCTAACGAGTTTTTTCCTATTTTATATACATTTTACCCCACCCCCTATATATATATATATATATATATATATATATATATATATATATATATATATATATATATGTATATGCAAGTTTCATTAAAAATTCATGGCTCAAATTTATAGACGAAGACGCTTGGATATGTATACGTTCGGAAATGTTTTATATAATTTATGACCTGAAAAGAAAAAAATTAAAAGAACACATAAAAATGATAAAACTTAGCAATAGCATTTTTTTCCGAAACGTGCATCAACGAGGGATTGCTCCCCAAATGCACAATTATATATATTTATATTTTTTTCGTTCCCATTAATGTTGAGCACTTCTGACAATTTAAACTGCAAACATGGGCAATATTTAAATATTAATTTCTTTGAAGAATGTTCCACCCCAAGCAAACTGGAGTATTTTCAGTGTTTTCAGTGTGAATAAGATGGAATGCCTAATACTTCCTTAAAGACCGGAAACAACAAGAGAATTCTAGCACAATTGATACATATGGATTTAAAAATTTGAAAACAACACCTCTCATCGAACAGTTACACAGTTTTGAAATGGATGTATTATTAATAATATCAGCTTCTATAATCAGAAAAAAAGCACTTGGACACGTTGGTCAGGAATATTAACCAATCTAAAGAAATCCTTGTAAAATCGGATAAAACTGCAAATTGTTACTGACATGATCCAAAGAAATATAAAGCTTTGATTCGAAAGAATTTAATGAAGAATTATAAGAAAGTGAATATCGACAACTATAATTGTGTCAACATCATCAATACTTCGGATAAGCAGATTACTGCTAAGTTGAAGATCCGTGATAGGCTGGTTAAGCTTTCTACTAAGGAAACAACTTTCTACTTAAAGTTCAAAAACCCAATATTCTGAGTAAACTACCCACGAGAATTATTTATCCAACTAAGTTTGAAATCGGTAGATTCAAAAAAACGATCGTAGAACGTGTGAACCTACAAATTAAAAACCAGCTTAGTCTCATCCAATGGGTTAGTACAACAAAAGTAATTAACTGGTTTAAATTTTTTACAACAAAAATAATTTTACTTTCATCCAATTCGATATTGTGGATTTCTATCCATCTATATCTAAACATCTATTTGAAATGGCTTTGGAATTTGCCGAGTTTTACTGCGACATTTCTACGGAGGAAATTAATATCATCTTAAACAGTAGCAAATCAATGCTAATCAACAATAATGAACAGTGGATAAAAAAATTCGGTTGGAGATTTTGACATATCTATGGGTTCATTGGATTCGGAGGGTCCTCATATTTATTAGGATTATCTTATTTTGTACAACCTTACTGCATATATCATATTTATTAGGATTATTTTATTTTGTACAACATTACTGCATATAAGGAAATTAATTTAAATAATATAGGACTTTAAAGAGACGATGGGCTAATGATAATAAATAATTCTACTGCAAGTAAAGTAGATAAGCTAAGACAATTGATTCATAGAATATTTAAACCATTACATCTTAAGGTTAAAATTAACTCTAATATTAAAAAGGTGGTGTTTTTAGTCATAACTATAAACTTAGTCCTTAACTTCTAACCTTTCTTGAAAAACAACGCTAGACCCATTTATATTAACCATAAATCCAATCACCAACGTCTGTTATTCAACATATCCCATCATCTGTCATATTAACCGGCACTCTTCTAGCTAAGAGTTATTCGATAAGCACAAAACTGTTCATAATAAAATCCTTTGTGGTAGTGATTATAGATCTTCTGAGATTAAGGATGTAGAAAATTATAGTTATTCCAGGAACAAGAACAGAAACAGTAAGATCATTTTGTATACGCATCCATCTAATAAATTAGTTCGTACCAAACTGCAACACAAATTTTTCAACTTGATTGATAAAAATTTTCCTAAGAATAGCCAATTAAGTCAAATCTTCTATAGTAACACCCTGAAAATTAGGTATAATTGTACTAGCAATGTGGATAAAATCATTAAATAACACAGTAATAAAACACTGAAACTTTATAACGACAATAACTGTAATCTAAACACAAATCTCTTTTATATCCCGTGTAAATGATTTATTTAATTGTAAGAGTCCTGATCAATGTCCATTGTCAAACTGATACTTGACGCGATCCATTATATATATGTGTTCGATTCCATCAATTGAAAAACCTGGAAATATTAAATTATGTGTTGGTTCCACTTTTAAAAAACGATATTATAACCATATATATTATTTTACTAATGCTAGCAAGCGCAATATACCTTCACTTTCTAAATATTTCTGGATATTGAAAGAAGAAAACAAGACACCTAAGGCTAAATGGAGGATCCTAAAAACTAAAACTAGATGTAGATGAGCCTTGTTTTTTTATGTCTACAAGTAAATGTGTATTATTAAGCTTTTGAATAATAGTCAATAGTTCGACCAAAGATTTGAAACTACCGTTTTTGTAGGCACATTAAAAATCTAACATTACAATCTTACTTTATAATTCACTTCTATTATATTATTTTGCCTCCTTATATACACATCGCTATTATCTTTACTGATCTATCTTTAAATTACTTTCTAAATTGATTTGTACATCTATACGACAAGTAATAATATTAGATACAAATAGTTTTATACGTATACTTATATTACAAGTTATATAGTTTGGTAATAGATTTTACTGTTTAAAATTTTCTATTAGTATTCTATACATTATATCTCATTTTATTTTAAATTTTGAATTTAAATTTTTAATGTAATATTTTAAAAAGTTTATTTATTTTGCATGTTTAATATTTTTACTTCTTAAAAGGGTATTTTATTTACATACTACGTTTAATTCTATTAAATAATATGTCTGCTTTTTTAAATAATGTCAAACGTTGATCGTTGAACAGTATCAAGTGTTGTTCAATATAGCAGACATTTCAGGCTAAATTTAAATCTTTCGGGATAGTTTTTTTTTTATCTTAATGTTAACGTTCTTTCATAGGCTGAATTGCTATCAACAAATATTGTCTTCCTTTGTTCTTTCTTTCGTTCTTTCTTTCTTTTGTCTTCCTTTTTTCTTTCTCCTTTTTTTTGTTTTTTCGTATTCATGTAGAGTTTTCTCCTATTGTTTTTTTTTTATATTTTATTCTGTTCTATTCTTTAGCTTTCTTCTTTTTCTTTGGCGTTCTGACATGTCATCTAATTTTTCTTAACTCTTATATTTCTCTTTCTTCTTGCCCCTTTTTCCTTTTATTGACTTCTTATCACCTTCTCTTTGATTTTACCTGTTTTCTTCTTTTACTTTTTCTTCTTCTTCTTCTTCTTCTTCTTCTTCTAATTTTTATTATCATTATTATTATTATTATTATTTTTGAAAACTATTTATATATTTCTTTTCTTTTACGGTGTTTCTCCTTATGTCTGTCAAAAAAAAATTAATATTTGTTATGGTCCGTTTCCTTGTAGCACGGTGATAGTCCAAGGTAGAACCAATAAAGAACAACTCGAAGGCGGGTATGGAATAAAACAGGTATATGACACACAGGAATATACACAGAGAAATAGAAAATGTTAATACGAACAATCAGGTTTAGTAGTAATTGTCTGAACACGACTCTGTTTAGGACTGCCTCTGACTCGACTGACTGACACGCTCGCTCTGACTGACTGACAGACTCCTGACGGAATTCACTCCAGACTTGAAGTTATCAGTACGAGGAAACGATTGCAGCGTGTGGCACCTATGATACATTCAAGAAGAACATTTCAGTATTGATCTGAGACGAATCGGTCCGTAAGTCGTCATCGGGAACATAAGGAGGCTTAGTTTAATAATCTTTTGATCGCGGTAGATTATGCGCTAACTCCCAGAAACTGCTGCGTTCCGCATATTGTTTTTTGACGACTTCATAAAGGGTTTTTCTATCGTATGATTGGGTTAAGCTTTTAAACCTTTTATTAAAAAAGACACAGTCGTCGGCAACAGGTCTCTTCTAGATGGTTATACACGTTTATCGGCGTAGGTGATTGAATCCAATGCCCGGGTGCAAATTCCAACCTCCGCTGCCTGTTGCGGTGATTTAAAAAATCTGACCTTTTGAAAGACATGGATGTGTTTCTGTTATGGTCCTGTTCCTTGTATCACGGTGATAGTCCAAAGTAGAACCAATAAAGAAGAACTCGAATACGGATATGGAATAACACAGATATATTACAAACAGGAATATATAAAGAGAGGTAGAAAAATGTTAGTACGAACAATCAGGTTTAGTAGTAATTGTCTGAACACGACTCTGTTTAGGACTGCCTCTGACTCGACTGACTGACACGCTCGCTCTGACTGACGGGCTTCTGACGGACTTCACTCCAGACTTCAGACGGAACAGTATTTAGTCACCCCCTACCCCACGAAAGCATCATGTGGCACAAGGCCGGTTTAAAGTGGGATCTCCGAGCCCGTGGGCTCGGCCCAAAATATAATATAAACAGGTTCAGGGTCGGTTTACCTCCCCGAAAGAGAATCCGTAGCCTCTTTCGGGTTCCTCCCCGCCGGAAGGCAGAGAGTTCAACCGATCAGCCGATCAGCCGGACGTCCGACTGAACTCTCTGCTTCCTCTTGAGGCGCAGTATTTATTACGTATTGAATAGTCTATTATGTTATTATGTGTAAGGTCCCATAACAATTTTGAAAAAAAGAAAGTGATGTTTCATAAGTAGCATTTTTAAATAGAAGAGTTTATGACTATATTTGTTCTTCACCTGTCGACTGTGTTCGCATCGAAACAAAAATGCATCTTTGGTGTGAGTACTTATTTATCCGTATGCAACATCTTTATAATAAAAAAAAAAACTATTGGTCTACTCTTCTATTGAGCACTTTTAAATTAATGCTATGGAACTTTGAATTAATATTATTTTCTTTTCCCATTACATTTGAATATATATATATATATATATATATATATATATATATATATATATATATATATATATATATATATACATATATAGTTTTGATTGATTTTGTGTGTATGTACGTACGTTTTATATCTATATAATTTATATTTATTTTATATAATATGTGAATGATCTAGAGTGGAAAATATTGTAATGAAATATTCAAAGTTTTATTCATTTCTGTTCGGGTTTCTAGAATGTAGTGCTAACATTTTGGAGGGATTATTTTTATTTGGACAAATGTCCTCGGCTTTTTTCCTATATTCACAAGTTTCAGTGGACACAAGTACTAAATTTTGATGAGAAAAACAAAGAAGTGGAAATTGTTGCCTGTGTATTTGCAGCTTAGTATATCTCACAGCCTGCCTGCTCTTCAGGTTTAGACAGTGCAACTTTCATTGTAGTTATCATATTCAATGCCAGCATCTGACAGACCTCGAAGACATTTTCTCGTTTGTAGCCGTTTGAGAGTCCCCGGTTGAGTGGTCATACTGTAAGCTGGGTGTTCATATCCTAGAATTGCTGCGCTTGTCATGCTTAATGCTTCGGTTGCGTTTTCGTTTTGATAAACGTGGTCAAATTATTATTCTTGAACCGCGTACGTTTTAATAATTTCATCTCAAGCAAGACAATACAATCCAATAGAACGCAAATGTTTATTGAGCGTGAGAGTATCAGTAGAGACAATAAAGGAACGGGAAGAAAAATGATCAACGGGGTTTTGAGACCTTAAAATGGGTGAGTGCCGATTATCGCTCTGTAGATAAATTTCGGCGATGAAAGTGATTGTCATTTGTATTTGCTACGTAGCATATATTTTTTTCAAACAATGTTATTATATTGTTCATAACTTTAACCCACTTTTCAGCTGTAAGAGGCCCCAGAAGTTTCTTTCATCCCCGGTTCAAATCATCTAATATATTATTAATTTTAAAAATGAACCTAAATGTACTATGAGAATATCTTTAAAAATGATTTTGGTTTATGATATATCCCGGAAAGGGATATATTTGAACGAAGTAGCTAAGTGGTTTTGGCTACTATAACCAAGTAGAATACGGTAGCAGTAATCGACTGGTACTCGTCGTAGTCGCAGGTAAGAAGTGTAGAACAATGGCGTAGTCCAATGAGCATCGTTACAGACTTAGCTCTCAGACTAAGGCTCTTTACTCTGTCGTACCTACAGGTCCGTCGGTATTTATGACGGACACCAGCCAATCACACTCCAGTGAGGGGAACACAGGGGTATGCATATTCCATTATATCAGGGTTTTTTTACGGCATAACAACACTTTTGTGTTTTATTAGATGCTGAAAATTAAATTGGGTGTGTAATATTTTTTTTTCAGAGTGAGTATTGCATTGACAAATTAGTTTTTGGAACGAAATATTATTTTTCCAGACATAATATCTACTATATAACCCATAGCTAGGGATAGAAACGGATTCCTACCCTTCTCAAGGATAACGACATGTAAGTGAATGCAACAAACACCAATGGATTATGAACTGTGCTCTTTGATTTTGAATTCCAAACCTCTATTTTACCACCTAACTTTCCCCAGCAAAAAAAAAAAAACAAAAAAATATTCTAGTAACATTGTGGAACATGAATCAATGTTTAATTTTTTTTATATTTAGACGACAAACAATGGCTGCCATATTTATTTTTTATTCTTTGTTTCGTTTTTGCTATTTATTAATTTCCGTAAAAATATAACGATATTTTCATATTTGATTCTATTTTTTCTCTGAATATAAAATAATGGCTGTACACTCATATTCGAAGATACCCGTCTACTAGGGCGGGTAGCCATTCCCTATTTCAGAGTTTCATTTGTGTTAGCTCAACACCCACCTGTGTGTGTTATCCATCGTGATCAACAGTTTGAACAAAGCCATCTCGCCCTCGGCCACAATGACTTTTACCATCTAGGGAACACACACAGGCACACGCGTGCGCGCACACACACGTACAAAAATATATATATATATATATATATATATATATATATATATATATATAAGCTTTTTTTTTTTGATTGTCAATTTTCGTGTTGATACTATTCCGTTGTCCCCATCATTTGCTAATGTCACTGTAAGGTTAATTATGCGGGAGACAACCAACTTGCGGTTGTAGACCCGAATTGAACAGCCCGTACCTACTCATATAAGTTAGGGTGAAGTCAACGTCATTATTCGCTTGATTG
>CAHIKZ030005362.1:2892500-2922500 GCA_903632075.3 Acanthosepion pharaonis
CTAATTTAGTCTTTCTTATCATTCGATAACCTCAGTTTCCTGTACTTTTCTTTGCTTGACCTCAGTTTTACTTTCTTCACATTGGCTGCTCTAAGTTATATCTTGCGTATCAGAATCATTCCCTGACCCCAGTTCCCTGTATATATTTTTAGTCGACCTCAGTTTGACCTTCTTCGCATTGGCTGCTCTAAGTTAATCTCGCGTATCATTCGAAGACCTCAGTTCCCCGTCCTTTTCTTTGGCCGACCTCACTTTGACCTTCTTCGCATTGGCTGCTCTAAGTTAATCATACGTATCATTCTATGACCTTAGATTGTCGTGGTTTTCCTTGGCCGACAGTTTTGAGTTCTTCTCATTGTCTCCTCTCGGTTAGTCTCACGTATAATTCGCAGACCTCAGTTTGTCGTTCTTCTCATTGGCTTCACTCATTTAGTGTCGGCTATTATTCCCTGACGTCAGTTTGTCGTGCTTTTCTTTGGTCGACTTCAGTTTGACGTTCTCATTGACTGCTTTCCGTTAGTAAGGCATAACATTTGGTAACCCCAGCTTGGCGCGCTTTTCCTTGGCAGACAGTTTGTCGCTCTTCTCGTTCTTTTCCTTCTCTGTTCTCGCTTAGTCTCGCGTAGCCTTCACTGAACTCAATTTTTTTCGATTCTTTTTTTTTTCGTTTTTATTTGGCCGACCTAAGTTTGACATTATCCTCATTGCTTTATCTCATTCTCTCATATCAATTCCTCTGACCGATCTCAGCTTGACATTATTCGAAATAGCCTAGTCAGAGTTTGTTTCGTCGAATTAACTAATTTGGTTTTATAGCAATGCGTATTTGCCTTTCTCGGTTTCTCCACCTTATGATTACATCCCGTTGCCGGACTTCAGTCTTTCACGGTTCTCGTTAGCGAACTTAATGAGGTCGTTTTTTTGTCATTATCCCACATCATTTTTTCGTCCTTTTTATTATCCAACGCTAACGGACACATCAAGTTGAAACTGGTTTCCGTACCAAAGTTAAGCCAAGTCAGTATCTAGATGGGTGACTGTATGGAAATACCAGGACGGCTTGGAAATATACAATAACTTGGAAGTACGGCTAGGGTAATGGATAAGGGTTCAGAATTTATCAGAGAACCGAGTTTCAATTCCCGGAGAGCCGAGATACCTTTGGAAAAGATATGAATACTCTTTACTTCCCAGCTATGGATTAATTAGTAAGACATGTATTACTAAGTCATCATTATCTAAAGCAATTCTTACATTCTAAAAAAAATATTTTCTGGTTGTAAATAACATGTAAAGGTTGATAAGCCTTGAATTAACGAATCAGTTAAGCAATTATTATTTAACCCCATTTTGTCGCTTTACTCATTATTCGAATTTAGTGTTTCAATCTTGTAATTTGATGACCACACTTTATCATTCTTTTCATTGGACAAATTTAGTTTGTCATTCTTAATCATTTGTCAACTTGAGTTTGTCTTTCAATATCATTGGTCAAACTTAGTTTGTCATTCTTAATCTTTGATCAACTTTAGTTTGTCATATTATATCACTGGTCAACCTTAGTTTGTCATTCTATATCACTGGTCAAACATAGTTTGTCATTCTTAATCATTGGTCTACTTTAGTTTGTCATTCTTAATCATTGGTCAACCTTAGTTTGTCATTCCATATTACTGGTCAAACTTAGTTGGTTATTCTTAATCATTGGTCTACTTTTAGTTTGTCTCTATATCACTGGGCAAACTTAGTTTGTTATTCTTAATCATTGGTCTACTTTAGTTTGTCATTCTTAATCATTGGTCAATCTTAGTTTGTTAGTCTTAATCGTGGGTCAATCTTTGTTTGTCAGTCTTAATCATTGGTCAACTTTAGTTTGTCGTTCTTAATCATTGGTCAACCTTAGTTTGTCATTCCATATCACTGGTCAAACTTAGTTGGTTATTCTTAATCATTGGTCTACTTTAGTTTGTCTCTCTATATCACTGGGCAAACTTAGTTTGTTATTCTTAATCATTGGTCTACTTTAGTTTGTCATTCTTAATCATTGGTCAATCTTAGTTTGTTAGTCTTAATCGTGGGTCAATCTTTGTTTGTCAGTCTTAATCATTGGTCAACTTTAGTTTGTCGTTCTTAATCATTGGTCAACCTTAGTTTGTCATTCCATATCACTGGTCAAACTTAGTTGGTTATTCTTAATCATTGGTCTACTTTAGTTTGTCTCTCTATATCACTGGGCAAACTTAGTTTGTTATTCTTAATCATTGGTCTGCTTTAGTTTGTCATTCTTAATCATTGGTCAACCTTAGTTTGTTAGTCTTAATCGTGGGTCAATCTTTTTGTTTGTCAGTCTTAATCATTGGTCAACTTTGGTTTGTCGTTCTTAATCATTGGTCAACCTTAGTTTGTCATTTCCATATCACTGGTCAAACTTAGTTGGTTATTCTTAATCATTGGTCTACTTTAGTTTGTCTCTCTATATCACTGGGCAAACTTAGTTTGTTATTCTTAATCATTGGTCTACTTTTTAGTTTGTCATTCTTAATCATTGGTCAATCTTAGTTTGTTAGTCTTAATCGTGGGTCAATCTTTTTGTTTGTCAGTCTTAATCATTGGTCAACTTTAGTTTGTCGTTCTTAATCATTGGTCAACCTTAGTTTGTCATTCCATATCACTGGTCAAACTTAGTTGGTTATTCTTAATCATTGGTCTACTTTAGTTTGTCTCTCTATATCACTGGGCAAACTTAGTTTGTTATTCTTAATCATTGGTCTACTTTAGTTTGTCATTCTTAATCATTGGTCAATCTTAGTTTGTTAGTCTTAATCGTGGGTCAATCTTTGTTTGTCAGTCTTAATCATTGGTCAACTTTAGTTTGTCGTTCTCCTATTTAACTTTTTCGGATTTTAGTTTTTTGTCTTTGGCCAAAACAGTGTTTTTGATTCTCTCTCTGGCTATTTTTGTGTCTTTCATTTTCCACATTCAGTTTTTTCATCTTGGTATTGGGCGATCGTGTTTCCTCGCTTCTCATCGTTTTATCAATATGAATTATTAATTGATTATAGATCATCTTACTGGCAAATCTACATTCCTTGTTGTCCATCTTTGCTTTAACACCTGGCGTTGTCCTTCGTCCGAAAATGGAGTGTGACACTTCTTTGTGAGTGAGGACAATATCATAAATATATATAAATTCTTTACAATAATATTTAGAATATTAAACATACATTATATTATGATATCACACTTCTTGACTTCTGAGCGTAGATATTGCATTTAAATCATTAAAATTCAATGTTTTTTTTGTTTCATTTTCGCTCTTGCCACTGAAAAATCTACATTTCTGATTTGAGAGACTTCTTTTGGTAATAATTTGAAAATATCTCCGCTTTATTTGTGAGGAGGCACGGTGGATTAATGGTTAGCGGTTCGGATTGAGACATTAGAGAGCCAAGTTCGAAATCAAGTCTAGTTCATTATATTCCCTTACGCGAAAAGTATAAAATAGAAGGTCTGACTGAATCTTATATACTTTGGTTGCAACCCGTCTAGAACAGAGACGTGAATTCAAACCATGGTGCATTATCTAGGCAAGCGACTGGAGACCGCTCATGAATCGAATTTTTTATCTAAAACTCCTACTATTTACAAGTTCGAATTTATATGGCCACCACTACGATTGATCGGCTTTCGTTTGGCAGCTAAAGGAGTCCCATGATCCATGGGAAATTGAGGAATTAACTAACTTTATTTGTTAGTATTTGTTCAATCAGCGCTGAGTAAGCTCTGTGGAAGATTAACCTAATGATGAATTGCAGGCATATAATTATTCGAAGGTTTGTATAAAAACCTATTAATTCTTTTTTTCAATATTCAGTCAGTTATGTTCAATGCGTGATACACGTTTAGGCGATCATGTATCTTTCAATACATGACTGACGAGATAGATATTTTTCACCGCAGTAGGTTGCCATTTCTTAATGCGGGAGACCACTTGCCATCCAAGGCTATATAACCTGGTCTGTCATACTATTAACCCATAGCTGGCGGGGGGGAGGGAAAAAGAGGATTCATGTCTTTCCCAAGAGTCACTTAAGTGAATATAATCGATTCGACTGGATTTCGAACTCAGCACTCCGGTTCCTCATTCCGAGTCGCTATCCATTACTCCACCGGAATTTATTATAAATAAGTGCCTTATTAATTACATAATACTGAATAATATTTTTATAATTCATAACGAAACTTATGTTGTATGTTAAGTGATTAGACGCATTTAAAAACTGGGATCTTCAGTCGATTTTGTATGTTTAAGTAAAACAGAATTTCGGAAAAACCAATCGTGAAAGAAATGAAAGTAGATATATATTCAGGCTTATTACAATCTGTCCAAATGAGACCAGGGACAAAACTTTGCAATAAATTGTAGCTTAGCTTGAAATCTAGAATGAATACCTTGAAATCGATCTTAATTCAAATATCGATCACCAAGATAGCGCAGTGAGTGTATGTCAGTAATTAAAAAGCTTAACTTAATTAACTCTGTGAGAAAGGCCTAAATCTCTACAAAGTTATTTATGTATGATTTTCACCATCATTTAATATATTCTGAAGATGAACAATTGCTAATGTGGCCGATTAGATTCCTTCACAAACTCCTAGTATTTCTATTGCACCTTCTAAAGCTACTGTTTTGCGATGACATGGTAAGGTAATATTGAATTAACTGCTAGTTCTGCTTCTAAAGATTATTGTTTGCTTGGCCGTGCTAGACAATCTTTCTCGCACTTTTATAAGTTTATCATTCGTCCATTGCTGTAAGATCTTGTCTGGTGCATCTGCTACAAATCTGAAGATTCTCGATAAAATACGAAAAAGAATTAGCACTGTTATTGCTCCTGAGCTGACAATTCGGCTTCAGCTAGTTTTCCACTAACGTAACGTATCTTCCTTGTGACTTTTCTACAAATATATTGCTGATAATTGTAATGATAATTTTGGTATAAAATAATTTTTTGGTATTTTGGTATAATTTTGGGATATTTTGGTATATTTTTTGGTATATTTTTTATTATTTTTTTAATTATTTTTATATATTATTCTATACATTTATTTATTTATTTATATATTTATTTATTTTTGTATATTATTTTATATATTATTTATTATTTTTGGTATTTTTTTTTTTTTTGGTATATTTTTATTTTGGTAAATTTTGGTATATTTTGGTATTTTGGTATAAATAATTTTTTGATATTTTGATAATAAATGAATAATTTTGCTGATATTTTGCTGATAATTTCACTGTTCATCATTCCTATTTGGTTCGTATATTTTATGAATTTAAGGGCAGTATTAGATAGGCCGCTAGATCACATCAGTTTAAAGTTGAAATGCTTATACCCGTAAATTTTATGTCAACAGTTTTTCCTTTCAAACTTCTCGACGTATTAGGAGCTCTTGCAGGTTCTTGCGTTCCATTCAACATTAACCTTCAAAAAGGTAAATTCTATGTCAATCATTTTCTCTCTTTTTACTTCCTTTTTTTTATTGTTTTCTCTTTCCTTATCATTGTCTTCTCTTTCTCATATTCTTTCACGCTGCCAAAGCCTTTCCGTCTTTACTACTTTATTACCTTGCTTATTGTAAAATGATTAAACAATATCGAAACTATGTTTGTCCTCTTAATTTTTCTCCAAGACCCTGTCTGCTATACATTTACAAAGATCGGTAGGTCACTTGATGCTTCTCTGTGTCATCTTTCATGTACTCACTATGCCTTTTGAGCACTTACACTATTTACAATGTTCGGACTCTTGTCCTCATCTGCATTGCTATATTAACGACGTTTCACCCGTTTTACGCTCCGGCCTTCTCTTGGTGATAGGAATTTCCAACTGAACTCTTTATTTCGTCCACCGGGCTGGATTGTTCTAGTTCCATGCCTCTTCCGGATGTCTCACTAGCAGTTATCTCCCTTTAACTAAACTCTCCAAGTTTTTGATCATGTTGTAGAATAACTAGCACGCCTTCATCACTCTTCCAGATGGCCTGGCTTATAGATTTAAATAGTCTACGATTAAGGACTTCAAGAGTTGTTCAATTAATTGCCAATAAGCTGATTAATATTCGGATTTATCTTATTTCATTTGGCTATACAGAATTTGACCCTCCTCTATTCCTTGTAAGTTGTCTTGTTAATTGTATTGTAACTTATTGTCCTGTGTTTTTTTTTTATATGTATCCGTTAGCACCGGTTACTGGTGCTGAATAAATATATTAAGCACTCATTCTTTTCTGTGTATCATTCACCGCGACGATACAACAGTTCACATCTGCTGTAGCTAAAAAGTTGTGAGTTTTATACATGTCTACAGCAGTGGTGAACAAAAAAAAACTTGCAGATTTGAGTTAAAGAGAGATAACTGATAGTGCTACATCCAAAAGAAGCATGGGACGTGGAACTAGAGGAATCTTTCTCGGTGGACAAAATAAAGTGTTCAGTTCGGAATTCTAATCAACTGAAGTAGGCCGGAGTGTACAACGGCCGAAACGCCGTGAATATGGCAACGAAGATAAAGACAATAGTTCGCAATGTAGATATAGATGTGACGTCCCTCTACAGCCTTCGCTCGCTCCCCGCTGCTTCGTTTGGGTGTCGCCGCTCCAAACTTGACGTCCGCCTGTCTGCGTCAGTCGTGTTGTCCCGTCCTGTGACGACCAACTGGCTTGGTATTGGTCTCGGCACACAAATGTGACGTTCTAACCATTTGGTGATTCGGATGGGAATCTGGTCAGTTCCGATATCTGCATCGTCGTTCCCAACTCGCTTCCAACGTCTGGTTACCAAAGTAACTGCGTTGATCTCCAGGCCGCCTACCCACGTTGTGAATTGATCTTAGGCAGACGAAATCAATCAGTCGTTGGGGCCGTAATGCAATTTGACCTCAAATGAGGGTGGTATCGCACAAATATGTATAAAAGAAAAGAAAATAATAACTCAAAAGTTCAAGGTATAAAAAAAAAAAGGATAACAATAATTTATATCTGGTTGCTGGGTACATAGGACTGCGTCTATCTCCCGACCCGCTATATGGATTGTGGCACGTTGTTTTTGTTAGGTGAGTTTTAACATCTTAAGTTGTCTGTTTTTTAAGAAATTGGTTCTTGGTGTGTCTTCAGGCGATATTCGTAAAACTTGTTTTGGTGGTATGAGTCTAAGCCGTTCTTCAAAAATAAATTGTTCTTGGATTGAAGATGAGTTCGGAAGTTGTGCGAATCTTTCAAGTCATCTCTGCGAGGCCCGCTTCAACTGAGCACTGGAGACTGTGGAAAACTCTCTCGGAAACTCTCTGGGAAAACTCGAACTTTCGCTCGCTGCGACTTTGCTTATATGGACGCCGACCAAAACCGGGGTGGAATTGTTGGGGTTTGAAGTTCCTTGATAATTCCAAATCCACAATCCCCTTCTTTTGTTTTCGGTCAGGAAAAATGTATTATTTACATTTTTGCAAGTCCTCTCCCACCCCTACCTACAGAGGGCGTCAACGATCCCCCCACTTCTTCGCAGTAACATCTTATACCTATCCTCTTGAAGGAGTAGTGGCAGGCCTCCTCCCCTGCATCACATGATCACTTCTGCCTGGCTCTTGTTCCGATGTGGGCATGACCAGACTAGCCTTGTTTCTTAAAAAATATATCTTGCCCAAAGAAAAAAAAGAATTATCTCCTATTTTTTTTCTTTTTTTTCTATTTCCTTTCCTTCTTTTCTTTTCTATTCTCTCTTCTTCTCTGGCCGCCAACAGAACAATGCGACCAGTGGTGTGATAACCTCAATTCTCATCTGGACTTCGTCAGTCAGATTTTCGCCAATTATCTGAATGGGTGGTCGTCCAGGAAATACGGCCAACCCTTCCGATAATATTTTTTCGCCCTTATCGTCTTTCTAACAAAACACAGACATTGTCTAACGATATATTTCCCTCGACAAAGACTTAACCTCTTTTCCTCGTGGGTGGTCAGGCAGTCCTGTGACACAGTTAAATGTTTATATATTCTGTCCCGGAGTTTAGCTAGCCGATCTGGAATTTGTCAATTAGATTTTCGCCAGCACTAAGTCGCTGTTATCTATTCCCGATAATATTGTTTGCCACCCTGACACAGTTAATCTTTCTTATCTATCCCAAGCTCTGTATTCACCTGGCCCTTGTCAAGCAGTCCTACGACACTGGCCGTCAGAATTTTCAACACCTTTTTTCATTATCAAAATAACATTGTCAAATGTCCCGGTCGTGGGTGATTTCCTTTATCATCTAAGCTTAAGTCTCGCCTCTCTTTTCCTTTCTTTCCTTTCTCTTTTTCATTTCTTTTTTTTCTTTTTGTGTCCCTAAATAGTGTCACATAGACATATATTATCTTATGAGTATTAAATTCACTGAGCTTGATTGAATTTTATATAAATCTCATGTATATCTTTCTGATTGCTATTACAAGAGTACTTTTCGTTTCTGTCGTCAGTAAAAGTTGCCTTTGAAGTAGAATATTACTTTTCTTTGGTTTTATTTCTTTTTTTAGGATTTGTTCAATCTTGGAAAACAGCTGAGAGCAATTATTTCATGAGCCGTGTTCCTTCGTGACGTTGAAAATCACAGCCCGCTAAAATTACTGTCTCATTCGTCTGTAAGACAAAACTTTAATTTTTACCCCCATCCATCCGTCCATTGTCTCGCCTGCTATTTACACACAATTCTTGTTAGGTAATTGGCTCGTTAATTTTATCTGATTTCAAAATATATTATGAATATAATATTCTTTTTCAAGTGCTCTCTCCGCAGTATATGTTCCAGAAATATCAACTATCTCCTTTCGATTTTAATATAACTGTTCTCGTGTTTTTCAATTCTAATTTTTTAAAAGTTTTCTACTTGCTCACATACTCTTAGCATCCTTCGGTAAAACCATATCTCCGTTGCCTGAAGTTTCCTCTTCATCTCCGGCGATATTTCCCAGCATCCACTGCCGTGCAGGAGGACTGATTCTACATAGTAGTTTAACTAAATTTTCTTTTTTTTTTAAATTCTTTTTTTTTAATTGTTTTAAACATATGCTTGGCAGTAACGCTACTTATACACAAGAGGTTACAGGATGAATAGAAACATTAGCAATAAGCAGGAAGTGAAAAGATTAATCAGGAGAATAGTAGATAGCAATGACTTTCTAACAGAATTTCCTCATCTTATAGTAATTGGTTTATCTTTCGAAAGACATCTGCCACTATTTCAATGGACTTTTAATAAGATTTCTTCTTTTCTTTTTTTTCATTTTCTACCATCTGCTGTTATAACTGTCAGGGAAGTGTTATAATATATCTACCTATGAACTATTTATTATCCTCATATATTTTAATGGAAGAATTTCTAACACTATCAGTGAAGGTAAAATTCGGATCGTAAACTGTTATGTATCTTGTGTTGAAAACTAGTCTTGCGTGTGAAAGACTCCATAGAAACACTATCTACTACATGATGATTAAAAACTTATGGCATTTCAGCAAAATTCGTAACGAAGCGAACGGTACATACAGAAAGTTAATTTCCGTCTAGAAAGACAATGTAAATGACGCTATATTGAAAAAGAAAATCGATTTAAAAATGAAAGACATGTTACACTGGATCGTACGTTTAATTACGAAAGCAGTTGAAAGCAAGAACTCGTGCCACAGAAAAGAAGACATCAAAGACTGCAGGATTAGAGTTTCTCTTAGAATTTCAAGAAAGTTCTACTAAATTAAACACTAAAATATTTAAAGCGAAATAGTTTCAATTGTAAAAGAAAACGTTTTTATTTTTTGGGGGTTCTTGGGATTTTGTTTTTTTTGGTTTTTACATTTCGTGTCTTTATAAATTCGGCCTCCTTCCTAAAATACCGTACAATAGATTTTTGATATTCACGGCACTCAATATGATTAATGGTATATTTAAAACAATCAAAATAACTAAACAGATATTTGATGAAGAAAATATTGATAAATTTAAATTGATTGGTCCACTCGTAAAAAAAAAAAAAAAATTAAAAATTTTAAGAAATTGAAATAAATTTTTGGTAGAGGAATTTTTTTGTTTTTGTAAATTAGCGTTCATTATGCCAGAGGCATGCCACAATATTTGTCAGGATCGAAAAACAGATCGACAGCCATCTGAAGAAGCCTGGAAAGCATAACGGCTGAAACGTCGATATAACAAAAGAAAAAGGGGGTTGACATTAGCAAAGGTACAAATTATGTAAATAAAAATATTGATGGTTCTTGTCTAATGCTTAAATTCTCTAAGCTATTTTGTCACATGTTCTTTGATGCGTTTTGCATATTCTTTCTTTTATCTTCCGAGATATACATACATACATACATGAATATATATATATATATATATATATATATATATATATATATATATATATATATATATATATATATAATGGATTCTGCCATCGCGTTTGACGCATGAATTCCCGACGACTGCAAACGAATTATCTGCATGCCTAAGACGGGCATTACTTTTGAAACCGGCTCGAGAATTGTACAAAAGACCACAAACAGTACAGGAGAAAGCAGGAACACTGTTCGATGCCTTATTTTGCTTTCTCGTTTCATGGAGACGACTGATGCTTACTTCTCAGTGACGCTATGTTAATGTTGTACTTTTTTTTAACTCCAATGCGACCACAGCTTTTTTCTTTCTTTCTGGTGCTGAGTTGATGTCCTTTAGAGTTCGTACATTCCAAGTGCCAAGATGTTGTTTCGTAGAGTTTTTCGCAGTAGCCGAATATGTGAGGAATTAATTATATGCAGTTGTCAGAAAACCAACACAATTGGTGAAATATATATATATATATATATATATATATATATATATATATATATATATATATATATATATATAAGTCAAACTACATGTGCTACTGGTAATATACCAAAAATATATATATATATATATATATATATATATATATATATATATGTGTGTGTGTGTGTGTGTGTTGTTGGTGTTTGTTGTATTTTAAATCAGCCCACCTAAAAGAAGATCTTTTGTGTTTTTCTCTACTAGCTCGTATATCGCATTGCGCTATTATTGTTTTTTGCGATGATCGGTGCTACTATGTAAGGTCCTGGTCTCATTAAAAAAGGTATCCGGAGACGTTCTTAAATTCTCATTAAAAATATGTGGCAGCTGACGTTCCTTGGCGAAACGCATCGTTTACACATTTTTTATTTTGTCTCATTGCCTTAACTTTTGTTCCGCAGATTATTATTATTATTATTATTATTATTATTATATATATATATATATATATATATATATATATATATATATATATATATATCCTCTCAAAACACGGGGGGATATATATATATATATATATATATATATATATATATATATATATATATCACTGATCAAAACTCATTACAGATATCAATGAAGGTGTGTGCATCGTTGGGATCACTTGGAATCAGTTTCTCCCACCAATTTCTAGCATTACAGGCAGTTTCGCCCAGTATCTCAGATTGTTTAGTTTCCGCGTGTCGGACAAGCGTAGTAGCGACGACGTGCAAGCCTCCGATACCACAATGACGGTGAGTAACTCACGAAATTTTAGAAAGAAAAATATATTAATGAAGATTTATGCCTCGTGCTATCGTTCTATTAGCATCTCTACATCTTTACACAAGTAATAAGTATTTGCCAGATAAATGCTCTTCATAACATGGCGCGCTGAAGATCTACGCCAGCCTTGGCTTTTCACGTCAAAAAAACGAACTGTAATTAACAACAGTTTCGCTCTGTAATCTCTCAGTGAAATTATTTTTACTGCTCAGTATTTGGATGGTTGTTTATGGAGTATGCAAAGGCCTTTCTACAAAGTACGCCACCAAGATGTGCTGGAACTACTCACCAACCTTGATATATTCGAGACAGAATAATCAAGAACCCTTTACTGGCAGCAAACATCATACATGCGCAGAGAAAACGAGTTCAGCGAATATGCAAAAATAGAAAGGGGGCTTAAGGCAAGAATGAGTTTTCTCACCGGTACTGTTCAACCTATACAGCGAGGCAATTCTGAGAGAATTGGAAGCATTACCGGGAGTTAGCAATGTCGACTACAACCTTAACATAAGATAGCAGACACAGAAAAGAAATTACAAAGTCTCTTACAGAAAATAGCGACGGAAAGTGTGAAGAAGAGACTAAGCATAAAATTCAAGAGAAACAGAATGCGTGGCCAACAGTAAAAAGATGAGCCCGTAATGCGATTTGCAGGTCGGGGGAACACTAGAATCAAGCAGACGCGGAAGTTTAAATATCTGGTAATGGTTCTGACAGAGGACGGTAATTACGACACTGATATCCGTAGACGTATTGGGATGGCCAAGAACGCAATCTAAAAGCTGAGCAGAGTATTGCAAGTCAGGAGGATTTCTTTGGTAACGAGAAAAAGAATACTTAGCTGTTACGTGACATCTGTCCTTCTTTACGGCAGCGAATGTTGGACGGTTTCCTCAAAGATGAAGAAGAGACTGGAGGTGACGGAGATGTGGTTCTACAGAAGGATGCTAAGGATATCATGGACCGAGCGTGTGAGCAACAGTGAGGTATTAGAGAGTGGATGCAAACAAGGAGAAAGCTTGTACTTAACATCAAGAAGAAGCAAATGAAGTTTCTGGGACACATAAAGAGGAAGGATGACCCGGAGAATCTGATACTCACGGGTCGAATTGAGGGAATGGTAGACAAGAGAAAACGACACATTATATACCTGGCGGCCTTAAGCAAGTGGATGACAGAACATGGTCTGAGGAATGTGGCAGAGGGAAGGAACTTGTTGAGAACTGCAAGGGATAAAGGGAGGTGGAGAGCCATGATCGCCTACGTCCCCAAAAGAGACGGTATATAGAAAGAAAAGACTTGGATGGGTGACCACTATTCTACACCGGTTATCTAAGTAAACGCAGGCTTTTGCGCCCGACGATGGGAAACGCAGTAAATAAATAATTCCACACATGCTGTTTACACCGATTCCACATACACGCCATTATTTCTAAGTTTCTTTCAACCTGAAGCGCATTACTTTACATGCAATGACTACTTTCGTTACAATGATGATGCCTTCGTTTGTCAGTCGATGATTACGTTGGTTTTATCGATTTTTTTATTACTTTTTAACTCACGTGACTTCCTGTAGCGCTGTCGTTATAAGCACACTTTTAGAGGGCACTGTGTTCTGCGTGTCTCCTACGAAGCCAATGCATCCGTTGTTCTTTCATATTTTTTCATGTGATTTCACAATAAATCCATTATTAGCCTTTGCCACTTTTTTTGTTCCGTTTTCATATATTATAATAAAATGTTAATAATTTGATATTTATGCAAGATTTAAGAAGCTTTATTAAACTAACACGTCAACAGAGATTTATTTTAGATGATATTTGATTTTTTTTTTGTTGTGAAATTTAAATTGGATTAACATAAAACCAAAACATCACTCTGAAAACTCGAGTTATGCTTTTAAATAACCTCGTTAAATCGAGACTTCCATATAGATTTCATACATGGCGCTAAAACCGTTTAGAATATCTGAACTCTCAGCTCTAAACAACCGTTTTCTAAGATGAACTGTTAAAAATTATTGGAGACTAAGTATCATGGCAAACATTACACTTCTTTGAAAATTGTGAACTGGCGCTACAGATTCACAAACAAAGAACTGTATCAAATAATGAAGACGATATCAATTGAGGACCACCAAAAACAGCAAAAGTATGATCGATAGCAGACGTAGCTTGATGCGAAAATATTAACATAATGCAGATGTTGAATTTCTCCTCTACTTGAAATAAAACGTTAGGGAAGAAACCTCGTCAGTACTAGAAAGAGCAGTAAAACATACTAGACCTGAAAAACATGTTTTCCTGAAACAAATATTAAGATAAAAAGTTATAAATTTAAACTGATAGCAGTACTGCTTGAAAATGAATGCCAAAAATTTCTTTGCAGACAGACGCCTAATATTAGCATTAACATTGAATACATATATATATATATATATATATATATATATATATATATATATAATGATATACCACGCGTACCTTAGATGTGGAACAAGGCCGAAAGTAGGGGGCACCAAGTAAGGATCGAACTCACTACTCAGTTGTAATAGTTCTAAATATATATATATATATATATATATATATATATATATATATATATATATATATATATATATATATATATATATATATATATATATATATATATAAGGGCTCAAAATAATATTTCATGGTTATAAATTATTTCATTAGAATCGTAATCACGTTCCATTTCATCAGACCTAGAAATTCGAAAATTTTGGATTTGTAAGTCTGGTGAATTGGATAGTGTTTACGACTTTTGTATTATAATATATCATATTATATATATATATATATATATATATATATATATATATATATATATATATATATATATATATAGTTAGATTCATCATGAGTTTGTGATCCAGTGTTTCACGCTATTTGCAATCATCAGATAAACTGAATAATTTTTAACATTTGGACTTATTCATGGTTGCGTATATCAGGATTTTTGTGGTACTGAGATGAAAAAATAGTCGTTGGAACGCCAATCATATGTACGCAGACATGCATACACGCACGTTCACGTATTGAGCTCACACAAAAATAAACATATATATACAGTGTGGGACTGGGCTTATATGCGCATCTCTGTGTCGTTAGGTGCATATGTAAGCAGTTGGTTGCTGTATTCAATATTGGATTATGTAGCGACCTCCTTCTGCATGTAGCAGTTTCAACGCACAGTTCGTTCGTATGTGTTTGCTCTATCACTGATAAAGAGTGCTTCCACGCATATATAAGATATAAGTAATATATATAAAAATTACATGTATATATATATATATTTATATATATATATATA
The DNA here is from genome assembly GCA_903632075.3 of Acanthosepion pharaonis. Lineage (NCBI taxonomy): Eukaryota > Metazoa > Mollusca > Cephalopoda > Sepiida > Sepiidae > Acanthosepion > Acanthosepion pharaonis. Next base: position 2,907,497 of record CAHIKZ030005362.1, read on the forward strand.
TATATGTGTGTGTGTGTGTGTGAATATTGAATTCAAATATTGCGTCTAGTATGAAACAGCCTGTCACCTCAAAGTGTTGAATTCAATGGTCACTTTTATATTTATACACGCTCTATCACCGATTCTGAGCACTTTATCCCATAAATATAGCACGCCTTATGAGTATATTTTTTTATATATATATATATATATATATATATATATATATATATATATATATATATATATATATATATATATATATATATCAAATACAAAACAAAAATTGATAACAAAAATCAGGAAATATATAGAAGATTTCATTTAGGTATTTTTTTCCTCTTTCTCTCAAGACTTATGTTAGTAGGTATACCTCACTGCGATAATGGAAGATGTTCAGGAAAGTTGAAATATTTTACGGCCAGGGTGAAAATTTACTGTAGATGAACTTGCTATCAATACAGCCTCTAGACTTTTACGTTGTAGTGAATACATTTCTTGTTTGATCAGAGTAGAATTTTTAGACTATATATATATATATATATATATATATATATATATATATATATATATATATATATATATATATATATATATATATATAACGCATTTTTACAACCAAATTGAATTTGGCTAGATATTCAGTTAAAAAAAAAAAGTAAAATCCCCAGCACCCGGGTTCGTGCGCTTGTGTAGTCGTGCCAACATAACCGATTTTTCCGATTACGTCTTGAAGGACGGATCGTGTCACAAGTAAACTTTTCACAATATTTTTCTAGATATATAAAATATATATTTCGTTATTTCATATATATATATATATATATATATATATATATATATATATATATATTAATAATAATGATATTTCTAATAATTTGGCACGTTCAAATCACCGTGCTGATAACAAATATAGCGCCAGTTTGTTTACATTGCGCAGATGAGTACAAAAATTTCAGTGATTGCGCAGTTCAGTGTTGTCAACATTGTGTAAAAATTTTGTGTGAATTGATTGGACGGTATTTGAAATATTAGAAAAAAAGTTAAAAAGAAGTATATATATATATATATGTGAAAAATTATGAAAAACCGTGTGGGTACTCCCAAGGAGGATGAAATCCTGAGAGCTCAATGTAAGTCAAGAACTAATATTTTAAAGAAAACAGACAACTATAATATGGCATTATAATAATTTATTTCACTAGAACCCTTTTAAAGGACGCCGGATAATCAGGTAACATTCCAATAGATGAAAGGAAAAATGAAATGAAAATTCACACTTTTGATGGGTAGTGTAAGTTTTTGATTTTAACAGAGAGGGTAATGAGTAGTGGTTTGAGAAACATGTTCGTGTTTAGAGAGGGTTTATTTTAATATTTATTTCAATCATGCATAGTATTGGGGGAGCTCGTTCATTTTTCGTTTCATCTTTTGAAAGTGCTCTCTGCTATCGTTAAAAGGGCTCTGGTGAAATAAATTATTATAATGGAACCTTAAATTGGTTTGTTGTGCTCAGTTTTCGAGCTAAGATTTCTCTACAACAAATTTCGGCAGTTATTCTGTATGTTGCACCATGAACCTTTGGAAGACAGAAATTCAATACAAGTTCATTGTATAAGAGAATATGACGGTTGTATATATATATATATATATATATATATAATTATGAAGAAATATTTCTCAAGATCTTCGGAATAACTAAACGAATTATTTTCATCGTTTCATTCTCAGCTTGATATCTGTGGAGATTTGCTCACACACGGTTACCTCATAGAATTTCCCACCGATTACAAAAGAGTTATCTTGGCGACATACAAAGAGATTTCTATTATGCCTTGTTATTTAGCGGACATCTTAATTTTCCAGACTCTGCGCAAGGGTCGTCCGGATTGATTTCAGTGCTCCAGTAGCTAAGGAGAAGGCTGTTTGATACTGTTCCAAAAGTCCATATCATAAAAGATGAAAAAGTATTTAAAAAAAAAATATACGACATTCTCATGTTAGACAATTTATATTGCATATTTGTTTTTGTTTTTTTTGTTTTTTTTTTTTTTTCCTTTTTATTCTCCAGAATAGATTCTGGATTGTGTATTGCTGTGCATTGTTAAATCAGAGACATTTGTAAAAGTCCCAATAGATCTCCGCTGCGTTCGGGTTATGTCGATTTTACTGCTTCTGAGCCAGCTGCTACAGCAATATGAATCAATTATATCTTAGGCCTCTAATCCTTCCAATGTATTTAGGATGGGAATCTGGACTGTTCTGAGTGTTCCAAAAAGTATAGACAGTAACGTTCATTTATATATTAATATTGGATTTTACATCAGGTCAAACCTATTTGGGATAATGAATGTCGATTCTTTTTTATTTTGTTAAAGTTAACTCAGTAATGATTGACGTGTTTCTGGAATGGGTAAATATTTGTCGTTTATATTCGAATGTATCTGCGCTAAATTAGTTCGAAAGAAAAGTAATAATTAGAGATTATAAAGAGACAAAGAAAAGAAAATGAACCAAGGCACATAATTCGTTATTATGGAGTAACAGCGATTTACGGCAATATTTAATAAGATTAATTTTATCGCTAGAAATCGGTATATATTCTTTAGCTAACAGTAAGGCTTCAATAACGGATTATATTTTCAGTAGTCGATGGGTAGAATTCTTTTATACCGCATTTTTTGGAAAGAACATTTGTTATTGTTATCATAACTATTAAGCCATTTGATACATTCGTAGGTGGAACACCATTGGTTAATGTTTAAGTATGTTCTTAGAGATTCACATATGTCTTGCAAGATTATTTTGCTAACCTTACCCAATTGTGTTTTAGTTGAGATTATAAGTCGGCATTCAGGATTATTTAGAAAGTTGTCTTTCTGATCTTTAATTGTTATGAGTTCTTACAGGTTTTACAGTTTTTTAGTACCTAGGTAAGTTTGTCTTGCTCTTTAGGTTTATATATATATATATATATATATATATATATATATATATAGCTCTAATATATGCTCAATATATCTATAGCACTAACATTTGTCCCACACTCTCATACTTAAACTCTCACTAAATTTTATTTTTAATTTCCGGAGTTGTTTTTTTTCTGTTTTCTTTTGGAATTTGTAGGTCTGATGAATAGGATCGTATTTACGATTCCAATGGAATAAATTATGACCATGGAATATTAGTGTTTAAGCCTTTTTATTATATCCTTACTCTGTCATAGACATTGAGTTCTACCTGGATTCTATCCTCTTGGATTTTTTTTTATACAAATATATATATATATATATATATATATATATATATGTATATGTATTTACCAATAATATTATCAATATATATATATATATATATATATATATATATATATATATATATATATATATATTCATGCTCAATATATATATAGCTCTAATATCTGCTCAATATATCTATAGCACAAACATTCGTCCCACACTCTCCCTACTTACACTCTCTCTAAATTTTATTTTTACTTTCCGGAATTGTTTTTTTCTGTTTTCTTTTTGAATTTGTAGGTCTGATGAATTGGATCGTATTTACGATTCCAATGTAATAAATTATGACCATGGAATATTAGTGTTTAAGCCTTTTTATTATATCCTTACTCTGTCATAGACATTGAATTCTACTTGGATTCTATCCTCTTGGAATTTTTTTATACAAAATATATATGTATGTGTATGCATGTATGTATATATTATTATATATTTTGCATATATATGTGTACATTTACCACTAATATTATCAATATATATATATATATATATATATATATATATATATATATATTGAGCATGATTAGAGTTTTATTCCGTTGCCTGTTTTAGATGGGGGTGTCTTTTAAAGTTTTCTCATTCCCTTTCACTCACAGTGGCCTCTTCTGTCTTAGTGTCATTATCACCTTCCTATGGGGGAATTTATTACAAAAATAAAATACATGAAAATTTAGAATACATGAAAATTACCTGAATTTTACGTGTTATCTCAGAACTTCTGCTAAAAGGTGCACAGTAGGTAACTAGAACTATAATATTCAATAAATTAAAAAAAATACCATGCGATTTATCTGATTAGATGAACTAAAATTCCTCTTTTTTGTAAAGTATTTTATTATTTTTCACACCCAGTAGTCTTTTGTGCTTGAGTGGTACTTATTGTTTTGCTTGGGGGGAAATTGATTAAAAAAAAGAGTCCATACCCATGGACTTGATTTCAGGAGTATATAAATATTGTCTCAGACAGTATTTAAAGGGAAGGTAACAAATTTGGGACAGGGTTTAATTCTCGGTAGATCTGGTTGTTCCGAAAATCTTGACACATCGGCAAAAATGCAAGAAATGAAATTTTCAACATTTTATTAAATTGGAATATTAATAAAATAACATCTTCAGTATGATTTCCATCATATGTAATGCCAAGATAGATGCGCTTTAAAGAATTGCCGTGAACTCGGTGCAAAAACTCCCCACTGTCTTCAATTTTAGCACATTCACTCTTTATGCCTTTTATCAAGTTTTATCTGTGATTCTACACCTTCTTCATTAGCAAACACCAGAAAAAGAAGTCAATTCTATTTACTTTTGACCAAATCAAGTTTAATCTGTGGGGTTAAATATATTGAGTTGGTGTATAATTATCAGGCGTTTTTCTAGGCGACTTATTTGTTAATAAAAATTGCTGTTTTTTACTTTTTTTTCAATGAAAAATATCATTTCAGTTACAGGTTATAAAAATGCGTGTCGATAATCATACTCTCCGGAATAATCATTTAAAAAAATCTTATTGTTGAATTGTGTTGTTTCTTTATTTCATAATAATTATAGTATTAAAACGCCTGATTATTCTGCACCAACCCTATATATAGATAATGAGGTTTCCTAGGTGTCCAGTCTTTAGTGATATCCTGTATATATAAGAACGTAAAATTGAGTGCAGGAAGACGTCATATGGTTTATATATCAGTATCAGTATAGACAAAAATTGTACTTTCAGAGATATAATTTAACATACATTGAATTGCTATGATTATCAACTGTTTTTTCTACATAATTCTCGTGAACCCAAGGGCTGTATCCTCACATATACATATTTTATGAATGTTAATTAATGAAATTGCAGACAACATCGATTCTCAATAGCACAACTATTTGCACCTGGTAACTCTGATAGGTTTGATAAAGTCAAATGGTGTATAGAAGTCGCTTTTTAATTTTAATGTCTACAAAACTAAACTGTGCTCTTTTAATAACCCTTTTTTGATTTGCGGAGGCATAACTGGTGCTAATCTGCTGGAGAGTTAATCAATGCGTCTCCTCTGTCTAACCTTTATCCATTGACTGGAACGATTATATCGAGTTAATTTTAAAGTCTTCTGCTAAGAAGGGTAATTCATTGTGTCGAGCTAGAGAATGATTTCCCCCAAATCTCTCTTAGTTTAGTTTGATTTCTTTTGTTTTAGGCTATATGAGTTATTTAATGCCAAATTTTTTAGGATATGTTTGTATGGATAGAATATATATTCTTTGTAAAAAATCAGTTTCTATATCAGGTTTTATTAACGTATTTTTGCAAAAAGGGATTTTGTCGAGAGTGAAATGTATTGTTGGTAATAGTTTTTTTTTTTTTTTTTTTTTCCAAAAAGGATTTGCTGGTAATATAATATATTTTTCTGAAATGTATCGCTGGTAATTTCTTCTTTTTTTTTTCCAAAACGTATTCCTGGCAATATATTTTTTTCCAAAATGTATTGCTGGTACTTTTTCTATATAAATCCACTTCTACACTTTCATAATGTTTTGGGCCCAGAGAGCAGGTTAACTACTTGCCCATAGCATTGGCCCTCACAGGTGATACCACCCCGGGAAAGGTTGGACCTGGGAACAACAGCAATTAAGTGGTGTTACCACGCTCCTCAGAACCTCCAGATCTGAGGCCTTGCTACCAGATATAGCTTACCGTCATTCCCAGCACGGCAAATCACTCTTGAACCTCGATATATCTAGACTTCTAAGCATTAAAATCGTTGCCATTTCTGTCCTGATGGTTCTGGCATGAACCTGGAGATTATTGACAAAATCCAAAACATCATCTGCAATATTTTAGGTCCTAATCTGACACCTCAACTTCAATCGCTTTCCGACAGTCGTAACCTAGTTTCATTGTGCCATTTCAATAAGTTATGTTATGGCGTACATCTTCGTTACATTGACTTCATGAAGTAGATTGTAGGACTAGATTGACAGTTAGGTCTCATTTTTTCTCTTTAAATTAAGCGTAAATTTTCCTCTTATAGTTTCTTCCCTCGTACTTTTCGGCTGTGAAACTCTCTTTCAGCTTCTTGTTTTCCTGTCAACTACGGTGTTCAGAAATATAACTTCAATGTTAAACATCATCTTCTGTTGCTTTGATTCATATTTTTTTATTCTTCTTTCTCATCATCAGCTTTTTCTTGGTTACTTTTACTCTCATTAACTTGTTGGTACCTTAGTAGCTTTATACCCTTGAATGGGGGAAAACGATTAAAAAAATCTATTCAGATATAACTTAACCGTACGACGGAACGATTTCACTTACTGACAAAAACTGTATGATATATACACATATGTTGTGGTAGGATCCACCTAATTTGCATAGTGGAGTACCGACCATATAAATATGGTTGGTATCGGAAAGAGAGGGAGGAATCAAGAGATTCAACCAGAGACACTGCCCGACTGCGACTCAGTCAACACATTCTCCAGGAACGGTCTTACCAGGAATATACAAAAGACTATATGTAAATATTGTGTACATTTTCTTGTTTCATACATTTTGTTCTAAGTACATTTTGAGTTGCATTATTATTTTATGCATTAGTCAAGTTTCAACAATATATATTAAGAAATATGCATAATATCTTACATTAATTGCACAACTCAGAGTTTCATACGTTCTGCATTTTTCAGGTGCATTTTTTTTTGGTTGACACCGCTTCTATAATATTTCTATGTATTTTATTGTAGGATGGGTTATTATTGTCTTTAAAAATTTTAAATAAATTGTAGTTTAATTTTGGATTTAAATTTAAGCCCAGATTAGCATTTAAGATTACAAATAAAGTTGGAAATAAGAATTATAAATTCTAATTTGAAGAGACGCTCTTGTAATCGAAAGGAATTAATACGACAAACGTTTGAAAATCAAGGGTGTCAACTCTATTTTTCTCTGAAAATCAATAAATTAATAACATTATTAATATTATATTAATATTAATAAACTAAACAAAAATATGCCGTGATAAAATAAAATTAAAGTACTAATAAAAATAATGAAAATAATAATTTAAGACAAAATAGAAACATATAAATATGTAAATAAGTAGAGCAATTGAAATTTGGTACATATTTCCGGATATCTATTCCTTTAAACAGGCAAAGATTTACATTTTAGAATTTTTAGAATTACTCAGATTACTCAGTGATTTTTAGACTTACTCAGATCGCTTCGTGATTCAGTGTTACTCAGGTTAACCAGTGTTCCAGTATTACTCAGATTATTCAGTGATTTAGAAACGTTCATATTACCTAAAACATTCAGCGATTTAGAAATACTCATATTGCCTAATGATTCAAAATTACTCAGATGTCACATTGATTCAGAAATCTTAGTATCAACGGTGTCGTATCGGTGACCATGGCGAGATCTCAAGTTGAATCATATAGGCTCTGCTTATTCATAAGTGAGGGATGGTTTCCGCCATGTCTACTTGTCCATGATACACTACGCATGAACCAATACCTTTCCGGTTTCCTATCCAGAGTGGTGGAGGAATGTAACAATATGAGCTAAATTTAAGACAACGCGATACGGAACATTTCCTTTCGACCGACGGCTACCAATAACTGGCGTCAAAGTACAAGATCAAGGCTCAAAGTGACGGAAGGAAGATTAATTGTTTATTTGGACGAAGATGACAGGACAAAGAAAACTGTTGTCGATAAAGCAGACCATCCCACGCAAAAGGAAACAGACGTTACGAAGCGGGCGACGCATAAAGATAGACCACGGCTGCTGACTTGCGCAACTCCCCACTGACATACGCCTCAACCCGCCTTCGCTCGCTTATACTAGTAAAGTACTACCTAAGGATAAAATCTTGTTTGCTAGTGGAAATTTTGATATTTTTTTTTTAAATTCTGGCCGAATGGTAATCTTTAAGCCCTAAGCATTTGATAGAAAGAAACTTCACCCTGTCAAAGGGCGTCGTGTCTTGTTTGAACCGCAACGCAACAGGAATCAGATCTAATATTCTGCACTGCGACCGTAGGAGCACACCTGATCAGGGGACCGATCATTTTGATGATGATGGTGATGATGATGATGATGATGATGATGATGATGATGCAATTTACCCTGTTCCTAGCAGGCTTTAAATTGGGATATAGTTTTAGCAAAAAACAAACAAATGTTTGTTTATTCATAAGTATTGTTCTTTTGTATCCATGTACATTCAGTACATGGGCGGTCATGTCTCTTCACAACATCCTATTCTTTGTAGCTTTTATCAACGTTAGTCTCTTTTCCATTATTCCCACGTCTCGTTTCGCTATACATTCGCACAAACCTCCCAGGCAGGTGGCTGTTCTCCCTTTCGTCTTTGACATCTTCTGTGATTGTAAAATTCTCCAAACGTATTATTTATTATGTGTCCAAGAAAGTTCTGTTGTCTTTCTTGTGTTTCTGAGTACACCTTTTTGTCTCCAAGTCCCATAAGAATTCTTTGCTTAAGCAGTCCGTCCATGCAATTTCTGATTATCCTTCAATAAAAACACATTTCTGCCTCCCACCCCTCAATAATCTCTTCATCAGTGAAAAGATTGTCAAGCATTCACTGCCATATAGGAGGATTGATATTGCATAACTGTCCAGCTTTCTTTTGATTTATTTATAACGACAATCTCCTGTTTAATTATCATTTTTTTTTTTTTGCTTTCTTTCATGTATTGTGCCTTTCCCATTCTTATTTTAATACCCTCTGGACGTTATTTGATTTCTCTAAAATTCTGATATATCTGAGAATTCTATTTTTTCTCTGCATAAACTGTAATTTCTTTTGAAAATGGTTCGTGAGAACAACTGATCGTCACTGGATGGGCTGGAGGCGATGCATTCTGTGTAAATCGGAAACGCTTCCGTGATAACATAACTTCACCTTAAGTGGGAGGATCACTGCTTCGACTATACTCAAAGTTATTGATCTCAATCAAAGTAATATGCTTACTTTATCCAAGATCTTGAAGTGTCAATGAATTGTTATGCACGTGAACTATTCAACACCTCCCCTAATTACTCTCTTTGACTTCTTTCATTAGCAATGATCTCCCTGATGCCATCAATTCCCAACTAGGTACTTATGCAAATAACGCTACCATTCACTCCTGTATTAGTAGCAAATCCAGCATATCAGACAAAGTAAACATGGGAGGTAGTATTGAAAAGGACATCCAATCAGTGTTTAGATGAGTACAAGAAATGTCTTGTAAATTTCAATGGCTCCAAAACAAGACGGCTTCAATTTAACGCTTGTATTTCGACATTAAAAAATATAATATTTTCTTATGGTCGAAGAGCTGAATATTCCTATTCCTTCATTTTCAACTTTTCGAGCTAAATGTTTTATCGAGACACTTAAGTATGGAGAAATATTTAAACGAGTTAATTTATTTGTCGCTACTTAAATAGATTGGCCAAGTAGCAAAATATAGAGAGACCTGTTTTTGAGATAATATTTCAAGATAAGCATTTTTCATATGTCTCTGGGGTCTTCAACTTTTTCAGAATAGAAACAAAATATTGTCTCATCGTGGGTTCTGTTATAAATATCCGTAATGCGTCCTATGATGTCTGTTTTAAATATCCATACTACTTCAAGTCAATCCCTGACTTATACAAAGTTATTGGACATTTTATTACCAAACAAAACAGACGTTTAATGTCATGCTAAAATGATTTATTTTAAATAAAGATCGAACGGTTACATACATTTGTAATTAAGGGACAAAAATTTACATAAAGTAATAAAAATAGGTAATCCTTTCTTCTTCATTGAAGTTAAAAATTTTGTTCTCGTTTTTAGTTAAAAGGCCTTTCAAAAAAAATGAAAAATTAAAATACATGAGGAAAATTAAAATAAAATTATATGCAATTAAAACGATTTTATCACACTTTCAAACTTGACATTTGTAAATAACACCTAGGTCCAATAACACTTTAAGCGTTAGAAATCTTCTTAACACTGTATCGAATAGGACCCGACTTCAAATGTGGGAGGCACGGTTGGGTAATGGATAGCGTACTGAAGAATCGGAGAGCCGAGTTCGAATTCCAGTCGAAGCCATTACATTCACTTACGTGATAATAACCTTGCGAAAGATTTGAATCCCCTTCTTCTCCCCCCCCCAGCTATGGGTAAATGGCAGGACAGACCGGGTTCTATACCCTTGGATGGCAACTGGTTTACCGCAGAAAATTGCAATCTAATAAGGGAAAATATCTGCTTTGTCAGTCATGTATCGAAAGATACATGATCGCTTAAGCTGCTATCACGCATGACACATAATAACTGACTTCTAAAGTGATTAAAATATCAATCGTTCGTTTTTCACAAGTGTCATGAATTAACAATCGTCTAAATAGTACTAAATTATAAAAATGGTTTCCAAATATATTTCCAAATATATTATCTCTATTTTTTAAAAACTGTATCAGACTGTTTAATCAGTGCCATTTCTTTTAAAGCTAAATATAGCAGACCTGCAATATAATTATCTGTAAGCATCAACTTTTTGCGGAGAACGGTGAATACAACTATTCTGCCGACATAGACACGCCTGATTTTCTATTGTTGATAACGTATGTTGATATGAAAACTAAATAGCACTTTTATTGGTAATAAAAATAAAAGTTGAAACACATGTACACTAAGGATTACATAAAAGTGAGCGTCATTTGTGACCGTATGTCATATAAATTGGTCAGAATCGAAACAATGGAATTATTCTACCTTGAATGTTGAAAGAATCTTTTTTATCCAACTCCAGCCTCTTTGGCGGACGCATTCGTTTCTTCGATTCGTGGTCCTGCTACAACTGCTTCTACACACGCTACGCACTCAGGCTTCCGGTACTGATATCTAACGTTACGAAAACGAAAACTAATACAGCTACTACGTCAAATAGCGCTTCTAACTTTAGATTACAACAACGTAAAGCGAAACCAGATTCCCCCCCCCACTTCTGTTACAATAACTTCTACTAAAACAAGAACTGCAAACAGTATTATTTAGAATCTTGCCGTTATTATTATTATTAATATTATTACGACGAACGCACGAAGCGATATAACTATTGTTACTGCTTGTATTACTGCAGGTGTTGATAAACTGTGTATATATATATATCGGTGCCGGCAAAGTCTAGCTAGATTGAACGAGACTAACGCAAAAAAGGATGACTTCGACAACAGTAAATAACTTTGGATATCTATGTACCGTTCTGTTTGGAATAATCGCAGTTCTAATCCGTGAGTACAATTCTCTTCCATTTTTCTCGTCTGTCAATAATTATTGGCTGTGTTTAGCGTAGCCATGCGACTATAACAGGACGCTGAACAACGGAGTGCGGGGATCATAGCAACCGAGGTGGATAATCTTAGCACAGGGAGAGCGACAAACTCCCCAGATTACGGGTAAGAGAAGGACATTGTCAGGTCAGGGTGGAGAGGCTGGCTGAATGGACCCAAGATGTAGAGGGCAGAAAAGGGGGAAAGTTTGAGAAGAGTTAGCAAAAATGTAAATGTTTGAAAGAGAAAAAAAAAACAGGAAGTAGGAATAACAAATGTATAAATAATTGAATAAATAAATCAATGAAAAAAAAATAACATGGCGAGTACAACGGGTGGAATGAAAAACTGAACGTGTTACTCGAGTGCGGGCACGCGCACACAGACACACAAACACGTGCACGTACACAGACAGACAGACATACACTCGGTGTCCCTCCTACACACACACAGAGACGTCAAAATAAACATCTACATACACACATACACAAAGACATATGAAAATCGAGAGAGAAATCAGTCTATATAATCGTTAAAAATGATTTGTGTAAAGTTCAATATACGACGCACATGGATTTTTCTAAATATACATATAAGAAATTTAATTTAGAAATATTTGTGAAATTGGCAAGACATACACACACACATAGACATGCGAGCAAACACATAAACATACACACATACACAGACACACACACACACACACATATATATATATATATATATATATATATATATATATTTCAAATAATACGTGTACAAAATGAGTAATGTAATTTTGATTGAAACGTCATATTTTGTGGATAGATGTGACTCAGAAAATAAAACAGTTTTCAATAACGTATAAGTTTACAATGATTACACACACACGCATATATGTATGTAAGTATATATATATATATATATATATATACACACATATATATATATATATATGAGTGTGTGTTTAAATATATATATATATATATATATATATATATATATCTATGTATATATCTATGTACATATATATATATATATATATATATATATATATATATATATATATATATATATATATATATATATATAAACATACATGCATATATGTCTGTGTATGAATATAAATATATGTTTATACATATATGTATATATGTATATGCTTTTATATATGATTGTATATATGCTTATACATAGATATATGATTATATATATATATTTACATCTATTATATATATATATATATATTTATTTATATATATATGTATGTTGACATAGATATACATATGTACATATATTTATCCATAAATATACATATATATATATAGACACATATATATATAGATTTCTTATATAGTTTTATATATATATATATATATATATATTTATATTTCTTATATATATATATATATATATATATATATTTATATATGTATATATATACATATATACATATATATACATATATTCATTGCATGCATACATATATATATATATATATTCTCTCTCTCTCTCTATATATATATATATATATATATAGAGAGAGAGAGAGAGATATATCTAATCACATAAATATAAGCAAAATAATGCACATACCAGTCTACTATATATATATATATATATATATATATATATATATATATATATATATATATATATATATATATATATATATATTGATAGTTATTAAAAAATCTTTACACAAGTATATACGCTATTTACTGTCTAACGGACAAGTAAAAATAGACCAAATACATAAAGAGCCTGGTGACTTTTGCACCAAGACACTTTTTAACAATCTAAGTATTATGATTAAAAGAAAACAAAGTATATCTCTTTCGAAATTAGGAAATGCATACAGAGAAAATATCCAATAATATTTTCGAAAAAATCGATCGTAATACGGATAATTACAAGATGGAATGGAAAGTTAAAAGAAAAAAAAAATATTAGGGAGAAAGAAATTTGCAGTTGACAGAAAATTTCATTTAGAGACATAACAACGAAGGAAAAGAACGAAGAAAATGAACGAAGAAAAAGAACGATGCTTAATGCGGAAGAAAGAAAAGAATTTACGAAACAAAAGAATAAATGAAACTAACAAAAGCCAAAACAAAGTAAAATAATAAAGAAAGTAAGAAAGACGGGAAGAATGAATGAAAGAAAACATAATTTCAATAGGCAAGGAAGATAGAAAATTACGACAGTAGGTATGAAGAATGCAATTCCCCAATCCCGACCGGTTTCATAATTTAACAGCCGTGTTGAAAAATGTGTAACTTCAAAAGAGATACAAATCTACGACTGGAACAAAAATAAAAAAAAAAAGGTAAGAAAAAATATTGCATAAAACTGTTTAATATAGAGATCCATAACCGTAAAAGAAATAAGTAATGGAGTAATGGACAATATTTAACACGGAATATATATTAAAAAAAAAAACAAACTAAAATACAAAGAAAAGACAATTACACATAATCAACACGAAACATGCGAAACATACCCGCAATTAAAAACAAAGATACTGATATAATAGAAGTTATTATAAATTAAAACTGAAGTTGTTGAATTGAAATATTATAATATTTTAAAACACACAATATTCCGGATCTAAACAGAATCACTTTTGTGATATAAGTGATTTCGATTTTGAAATATAGTAGCATGAAGCGTGTGGAAATTACCACTTGGCGTCAAAGTTTATTGGTCCGGTTATAGGTAAAGTTTAAAAAAGCTGCACTCTTGTTTATGCTGCTATGTTTCAAATCATATTATCCTTATTCATGTTTTCAAATGTAGAAGGATAATTTATGTATTAAAAACTTAAGATAAAACAAATGAAACCTATATCGGAAAATGCATAGATATAAATTAAATATACAATAAAATAGCGTTAAATTAAAAAAGAACAAAAATTAAATTTTACAGGAAGTCACCAACACTAAAGTCGTTTGAAAATTGAGGTTACAAATCTGTCGAAAGTTAATTGTTCTCTATTGTCGGTTAGTGGTTAATTGTTTAAGCGTTGTTTTTATATCTGTTTACAAAGATGCAATTTTCTTTCGGACAATCATATGATTCGCAGTAGGATTTCATACTGCGTTACATCAGAAACTACATCGAAAGACCAAGGACGGAAAAAAAATATGAAATGATGAAGAGTGTATAAAATGAAATAATGAAGGCAAAAAAAATTAAATTTAAAAATACTGCTATATATTGAAGCATATACAAACATTCTCTCTCTGTCTAATTATCTCTCCCCCAGACAAACAGAAAGGTATGGGAGGCTGAATAATATTGTAAACACATACATGGATGGTAGTTAAATGTTGATCTACTCCAACTCTTTCATTCTCTCTCTCACTCTCACTATATATATTATTATTCATTCAAATAACAAATACAGGTGATAATATATATA
>CAHIKZ030005362.1:2927500-2935000 GCA_903632075.3 Acanthosepion pharaonis
TGATAGATAGACAGGAAAAATGTTTTCGGCACATCCATGAATTTATTAATTGCAAACAAGCACAATTTTTATTTTCACGTTTCTTAAAAGCGCCTTCACTTTACGCACACATTATATATTTGTGTGTATGTATGTGTATGTATATATATATATATATATATATATATATTTTTATTTATATATATATATATATATATATATATATATATATATATATATATATATATATATATTATAATAGGAATTTCATTGTCGGTCTGTCATTCTGTATGTTAGAAAGAAAATAGTTTTGTGTGTTTACATGTTTGTTTTTCTGCATCCATATCTTGATATTCTTGAAAATCTCTCTGAAATAAAAATTTGTTACTCCTTTTCTCTTCACAGACAAATGTATGTTGTCATTTTTGTTCCCATGACACATAATCTTACCTCGATTTTTCCTTCTCTTCTCGTGTTTCACCCTAGATTTAGTTACCTCCCTTTTAGATAATATATTTTTTCTTGTTACATATGTATCTTAACTTTAAAACATTTGCAGAAAAAAAAAGAGAAAAGAAAACACTATTTCACTGAGCCTAAGTGATGGAGACTTTTTGGAAATGTTTCTTAATATATTGTAGACGATAAGGATTCGTATCCATTTTGCTACTTTGCGCGTTCTTACTTTCTATTTACACGGGTTTTTCTTAGCACGGGAATTTGCTGATTTTCTTTTTTTAAATTACTGACACCGAATGTATTATTCCAGTATTTTCTTTATTAATCTCCCCAAATAATAATAATAATAAAAATAATAATAATAATAATAATAATAATAATAATAAACTGTCAAAATACAACGACCTTGAAATAGAAATCTCGAAAATGTGGCATATGGAAACATCAACAATTGCTGTTGTAGTTGGAGCCCTAGGACTGGTTAGAAAAGATCGCAGCAGACAAATTGTAGGGATTCCTGGAAGCCCATGTCTCAAAGAAATACAAAAAATTTTCTGACAAGTACAGCTCACACTTTACGAAGGGATTTATCTGTGTAATATTTTATTTTTTTATTTTTATTTTTTTAAAGTGGAAAGTGTGATGATGCCATTTCTAACCTTAGGTCCCTGGGCGTGACCCGGAAAGAAATGAGTAAACGCAAGAAATCAAAGAAAATAAAAATAATAATAATAATAATGCCAATGATAATAGTATTCATGTACTTATAAGAAAACTTTGGAGATTCACTGACTGAGCAAACAGTCGAATGATCACAGATCTTTCTATTAAATGTTTTCAGGAATATAGGTTTCACGAGTTCAGTAACTT
Organism: Acanthosepion pharaonis; assembly: GCA_903632075.3. NCBI lineage: Eukaryota > Metazoa > Mollusca > Cephalopoda > Sepiida > Sepiidae > Acanthosepion > Acanthosepion pharaonis. Next base: position 2,928,809 of record CAHIKZ030005362.1, read on the forward strand.
TTATTGCTCTTTCCAATTTTGACCGGGGGAAGATTTCCTTCCTAACCTTTTGTTCGAAGTCGTGTGGAATGTCAACACTTTGGTTATACTATTATTTTTTAAAGATTTACATGCCCTATCCATCAAAGCTGTTAGTGTTGCAGAAAGTCAACAAATGATATGGTCTCTGTTAGGTGGTAATGATTTTTGTCGTTCCGTAACGCCAGTCAGCAACGTTCGAAGAAATATGGTCCTCGCCAATACCAGAGAGTTCTTTCGCTAGAAGTCATTTTAAACTGTTGCTCTGAGAAAGCAGTCAATAATAATAATAATAATAATAATAATAATAATAATAATAATAATAACAACTGATTGATCCTTAAGACTTTGGAGATGTACAAAATCTCCTCACTGATAGTATATTTTCTTAAACTCAGCATGAAAATGCAGGAGACTATATTATACCAAAAGCATACCAAAGACACTGACAGTTCCAGCCGTCTGAATATACGAGGAGGGATCTTTCACAGAGACTCCCTGTCAACCCTTCTGTCCTTAATCCGTCTTACATATAAACTAAACAATAATACCTCTGGATCCAAAGTAAACAAGAAATCGTTCAACAACTCTACATGGATGATTTCAAACTCTTTGCCAAAGATGACAATGAATTGAAAGGTCTTTTGAAAACTGTTTCAGTGACAATATAGGTGTAGATGTCGGATTAGATAGACCGGCAAAATTAACATTCCAGAAAGTGAGAATGACAGAAACATACTCAATAGATATAAAGTTTGTCGCAAATATTAAGGAACTGAACAAAACGAAGTCTATAGGTACCTAGGAATTAGCGAAGGAGATGGAATAGAGAATACCTGAAGTAGAAGTTAGGAAAAATAGTACTACAGGTGTGTGTGCGTCTGGTACTGACTACTGAGTTGAATCCAAAAATCAAAATAACATCCGTAAACATCTTGGTTGTCTACGTGTTGCAATACAGTTTCAACATCCTTAACTGGACCATAGCTGACATTGGATGCCAAAAGGAGAAAGCTTCTAACTTGCCACCGCATGCAAAGCTGATGTTAGTCTTGTGTATACGCCAAGATCTGAAGATCTGAAACAGCAGAATTCTGGGTGATGATCTGTGTCAAAGTTGATGAAATATGTAAGAAACTTTATTCAATTATAAAAGAAGCAAACGTTTTAAAATCGAGATTCAAGTGGGTGAATGCAGGTAAAACATAATACACCTACTGCAGCTGACAAAAGGCTTTAAAGTGAAGTAAATGTAAATGCAATCGGCCAGATACAGAAACGATGGGAGTATAAACAACTTCACGGTCAACATTCAGACCGTACCAAACAAGCTGATGTAGACAAACATCGTACCTACCCGTGGCTATGTTGCGCTGGATTAAAAGCTGAAATCTAAGGTTTTATTCTTGCTGCAAAAGACCAATGCTTGCTAACTAGAAATTACCATGCACATACAGTGAAAAATTATGTTAACCGAAAATGCAAATTTTGAGCATTAACAATTGGCCATCTTGTATCAAGTTGCACAGTATTGACACCCACAGAATATAAAACCCGGCATGACAGAGTGGGTCAATATCTGCATTGGAAGATATGTAACTCTTACGGAAAGAAAACTGCAAGAAAATGGTATAAACATCATCCAGACCCAGTTAAAGAGATAGGTCCTGTAACATCTTTATAGGTCTTTAAAATGCACAGACAGAACAACCCAATATAATCCTCCAGCCTTAGTAATCAGATACCGCAAAACAAAATGTGCCTTCTTATTTACATGGCAGTCCGTGAAGACTGTAATGTATATTTGAAGATTTTCAAAAAAAAAAAAAAAAGAAACTATCAAAATACAAGCACCTTCAAACCGAAATCTTAAAAATGTGGCATATGAGGACATAAACAACAGCAGTTGTAGTTGGAGCCCTCGAACTGATTTGAAAGGATTCCAATATACTCACTGAAAGGATTCCTTGGAGGCCATGCCTTAAAGAAATATTAAAAAAATATATACTCATAAGTACAGTCCATACCTTCCGGTGAAATTTATCTATGTAACAGACGTGTGATCTTAGGTATTTGTGTGTTGTGTTTTTTTTGTTTGTTTTTTTTTTTTTTGTATTTTCTCATCAAACATACTCAGTGGAAAATGTCATGATGTTATTTCTGACTTTAGAACTCTGTTTCAGACCCGGAAAGGAATGTGTATACATCAGATATCAAAGAAAAAATAATAAAATACATACATACATACAGATCAAGGACTCCAGAAAAAAATATTTAGGATTACAGCCACATCAAATTGAAACATCTGCTTCCCGGACGACCACGGAAGTTAAACAACATCTAGCCTGGTCAGTACCTAGATGGGTGACCGTTGTAGAGTAGGTTTTCTTGCTCTCCCTTACTACTGTTACATTGAACAGGTTCTACTTATAAATATAGCAAGTAGCCTCATTAGAATAGGTTTTGAGTAGTATTTGATTTACTCAAGTTTTATACGTTCTAGTTATGAATATTTAATAAACTTTTTATTTTCCTCTACCTAGACTTCTATTCCTTCGATTTTCTCTATCTACCTTTGGCCTTCCTAAATCCCAGTCATTTTTAACAAAAACAACATTACAACCGTGACTTTTTAGGGATACCCAGCACTGCAAACGCGAATTGTGGGTGGGGTAATAGAGAATGGCTCGAAATTGTCAATCGTAGAGCTGAGTTGACATTTCCTTTGCACTCGTGATGTTCATTTACGCGGAGATCCCCTTGTCAAAGGTAAAAATCACCCCCGCCAGCTATGGGAAACACGTACATCACTAAACACTTATTATCTCCCAGCAACATAAAAAATTCTTAAAATCTAAAAAATGTTTCTGGCCTTAAATAACATGCAAAGGGTCGATTAAGCGTAAAAAAAACGAATCAATCACAAAAAAACAAACTGAATGGGCTTCCTTAATGTCATGACAGACACTAATGTACCTTTGAAGGTTTTCAACAAAAACAAAACTATTGAAGTACAAGGATCTCAAACAATTTGGCACAGGAAGACATCAATAACAACAGTTGTGATTGGGTTAATAGGTTTCATTGGAAAAGGTTCTGATAGACTCATTGAAGGGATCCCTGATATTACATCCCTTAAAGAAATACAAAAAATTGTTCGTACCTGAACAGATCACAACAGATTACAGACACATCATTTTCCTAAAAATGAGATCTTCCAAGTAGTGCTTCTTCCTGCCTACTCGCAGTGGGTGACGGGTATCCCCAAATCATCCTGAGAGTCAAAAAGTTCCTCAAAGTGGGCCACCCACGAAAGAAACAAACAGACTTGCAACTTGTCATATTTCTCTGTTTTTTTTTCCTGTTAGTTTTGTTAATTCAGTATTTTCACCTATCCCACTTCACAACGTTCTTATCCCAAGGTACGGTAAAGTCTTTCCGGCTCTATTCATAGCTGCTTTTGCGCACAAGTATGACACAAGTGCGATTGTCCTTTAAGCGCTAGTAAGTAAAATAATGATCTTATCCCACATGAGCACGACTTGCTCATTGACCGCTACAAGTGGTGATGAATGTTCGTATCACTTCTATCTACACTTGAGGCCAAACTAACTGCATTGTTCCCAAGGTATTCTGAATGTTAATTTGTCATGGCGACGGCTGTAATCTTTTTGTGTGTGTGTGTGTCAGCTGGGTGTAGGCACCAACAATATGCTGGGAACTATCAGTAGCTATCCAACACAGCCTGCACAGACGTAAATCGTTATTTTTTCTATCAATAGAATGCTTAAAGGAATTTTTCTTAAAGCCTGTTATTGTGCTGCACTGATCATCTCTCCAGTTTCTTTCGACAATAACCATTTTTTTTTTATTAAGTTTCATTCAATACATTACACAAGAACCATTCAAGTTAGAGGGTTACTTAGTGAAGTTGTGTAAGATTATCTTAAGAAAGAACAAGCGTTAGGAATACAGAGCTGAAGCAAACTTTAGAAGGAGCCGAAGACCTAAAAAAGAAAACAAGGGTGTTGTAACAGACAAGGTTACTGAATGAGAAATAACCAAATCGGAAGTTAGAAATGAAATAGTAATCTCTATAGCATCAACAAAATACAATACTCGCCAGCGGCGTGAAGTAAGTAAACCACTGCTAGTGATGGACTACGTAGACAGCATATTACTTCAGGTTACAATAGCGTCTAACGTATCTATGAGGATTGGGACATACCCATTAGTGTTCATAGATACGGTATATAACAAAGGGATAAATCTTTACTCCTATTTGAAAGGTCGGAGAGGTGAGTGAACTGGACTACTCCTATTGGTATTTCCTTAGCAACCTCTATCTTTCGAAATTTGTCCTCTTTTCTTGTGCTTATGCACAGTGAAAGATGTTTCCCTTCCTTGTGTCGACATTTATTATTAGTAAGTGATAAAGCATCACAACAAAAAATAATATATATATATATATATATATATATATATATATATATATATATATATATATATATATATATAAGCAAAAAGAAAGAACAGTAAGATATATAATACGGTGTTCTTAAAGATATTTTTAATTTTACAAAATAGTGCTCAATGTAAATTTACAGACCATTATTATTATAAAATAACTGATTTAAAATATGTTTTTATCGCTACACAGTTTTAACCAGGTTTCAAAAATGGAAGCTAAAAGTTTCGAATTTAATTTTGTAATTAAATTAAAGACGTTAGTTCCCTCGCTTGTGGATGAATGTCTTTAATTTAATTAGAAATTTAAAAAATAATGCTGATTATATATTTTTATACAAAGTATTTCTGGTATTAAAACCTATTTGTACATTTTCATAGTGTTTTGATCCGAGTTTTTTTGGGGGGTTAACTATTTGCCCATAGCTGGTACCCTAAGAGATGCTACCACCCTAGGTCAGGCTTGACCCGGAATCACCAGCAATTAAGAATTGGTGCCACGCTCTTCATAACCTCTGGATCAGAGGCCTTGCTGCCGGACGTAGTTTATCGTCTTACCCAGGACGCGGATGTAGTTTATCCTCATACCCGGGACAGGTCATACCAATTTATTTTCTAATTTAGGACAATCAATATTTTTTTCTTGTTTTCCTGATAGATATAATCTCCATCTATTCAAATGTAATGTCAATCGACGTCTCATGATCGCCTGATCTATCCCCTAACCTTCTCTTCATCCTCTCTTTTATCACTCCTCTTTGTTCTCGCTCCAACTCTCTGTAACCACTTGCGTGCTAGTGACTTCTCGCCTTGCCTGGGGTTGAATGCTTTAAAAAAAATGCTTGGTTCATAAACGTTTCCTAGTTGTTCTTTATCTTAACATCATGTTGTATTCCTACCAATATTTGATCTTAATCTTTGTCTCATATATAAAGGAAGAACAAGGATGCGGTAAGAATTACTAATCATTTTAAAATACTCGATGAATAATATAACAACAATTTAATTTTTATTTTTAGCGAAAAAAATTAAATATCTAGCAAGTGTTTTAACAGAGTGGGAAAAAGCAACATCGAAATGCTGATTCGCGCTGGGATACTGAAAGATCTTTTTCAAAAGCTAAGCGAGGTATTAAGAAAGAGGAATTTTTCATTAGAAACAAAGAAAATATTACCGAACTGTTATGTAATAGTGCCCCAAATATGATAGTAAATGCTGAAATATGGATGGAGAAAATTTTTCAGGCGGAGAAATATTGTTCTACAGAAGGATGCTGAGAATACCATGGACCGAACACATGAACAAAGACGAAATTTAAGAATAAATAGAAAAAAAAAATACGCACTTATACGTAGCATCGGAACAGGTAAAATTTTTCGTGCACATCATAGGGAAAGTAGGCTTGGAATATTTGACATTCACAGGATGTGTTGAAGACAAGAGAGACATGGGGTAAGCAATGCATAACATATCGAAATAAATTGTGTAAATGGTTGGCAGCACATGGATTAGGAGATATATCGAAAAAAAAGGGTTATAAAAGATACGATATTGTGGAGAGCCATGATCACCCATGTTCTAAAAAAACACGGTACATAGAAATGTATAACTTTAAATATATAATATTTTGTTTTTCTTTTTTTGTTTTTTTTTGGTGGGTTGCGTTGTGATACTATTATTCGTTGCCTTGGTTAAACGTAAGAAACT
>CAHIKZ030005362.1:2940000-2942500 GCA_903632075.3 Acanthosepion pharaonis
ATTAATTCTCTCTCTCTCTCCCACCTCTTTCTCTCTCTCTCTCTCTCCCTCTCTCTCTACATATATATATATATATATATATATATATATATATATATATACTGCTCATAGTGAGTTAAAGACTATGGCGTGTTCTAACGAATTAAAACTATATCCTCCATAAAGCTTAAAAATCCAGGTACATTTCGTTTCTGCATGCACTGGCCAAATAGATATACTTATACATTTCGAGAATTCTTCAGCATATTACAAAAGATCTGTTACTATATCATCTTTGCCTGATGTCTTTCCACGATTCACAATTTCAAATGCAATCATATTATATGTCGTTATATTAAGAATTTCAGTAGAATCTGTCGAATTCATTGTTCATAGTACTATTATTTTCAGATTCCACTGGTTTATATATAATTTCAGGATTTTCCTTAAGAACATGTTGCTACATTCGATAACGTAACTGCAGCTATCTTGTAATATGAGTAATTATGGTTTATTTACGATCGAACAAGTTTTATGTGTGCTTACTTCCTCGTGCTTCCTATTTTTTCTATGTCCTTTTTTGCTCATTTTACTTCTATGTACCATGTGCCTTCAGGGGTGTGATAATAACTAACCTATACTTACTGCTACTTATTGTAATGGCAATCACCCGGGGTGGGTTGAGCCGGCTCCAATATTGGAGTTTCATGGGAATTTGGAATTCACAAGCGGTCTTCAAACCCGCATGTATAAGCTTCAAATCAGTTTCAAGGAAACCGACAGCCCGACAACAGCACATGAAATGTGATTATAGTGGTGAAGGTTTCATGCAGAACCATCCAAACTTTTTGAAGGGCCGATTACAGAGACCTGGTGCACTACGTGTCACAAGGTCCCCAAACGACCCTCCGCAGGTTTTGAATCTAGAGTTTTCCTTCTCCTAGACCAGTTGCCATCCAAGGCTATTGAACCCGGTCTGTCCTGCTATATAATCATAGTTGAGGAAGAAGAGGATTCAAACCTTTCCCAAGGTTATTAGCACGTAAGTGAATGTAATGGATTCGACTGGAATTCGAACTCGGCTCTCCGATTCCTCAATCCAAGCCGATATTCATTACACCACCGTGCTTATCTATCTTATATCCCCGTCTTGATAACTTCTGTTTTTGCGACATTTCAACAAAACCCACCATCCATTCACTCAAGCGCTCTTTACAGGTTGTGTATTTCTTTCTTCTGACTCTCTTACCTTCAGTCTCTCCTGTATGTATCAATTTTTGCCAAATCGCTATCCTCATTATTTTTGTAGCATACCTACGTAGGATAATAGGCATGTTCCCGTGCACATAAATACAGTAGTAAATACTGTATGTTGGTCTGCAGTTCGAGATTCATAGTGGAATTCAATTGACTCACTTCTCGCAGTTGACTTCTTCTACGCGCCGCTGGCGAATCTTATATGTGTTGTTCGTGTTGTATTTACTTTCATTGCCAACCTTCGTGTGATTGTTCTATTCAGTAAACTTTCCCAGGTTACAACTATTATGTTTGCTATGAATTCCAGCTATCTCTTCCTGATGTTATGTTGAAGTGTCCCTTGTTGCTATTGTCTCTAGAACTTCGTCGTCATTTTTGGTACATGGCACTCTCAGGATTTTCCTGATATTCTATGCTCGCTTTCTTCACTATGTACCATGAAAATTTCAACCGTCTCTTCTAGATTTTTATTATGACTGTTCCTTCTTACCATTTTAGTTAAAATGTTATTGCTTACATATTCAGTCCATGGTATTCTCAGCATCTTTATGCAGAAACACATTTCTGTTGTTTCAAGTCTCTTCTTCATCCTTGACGAGATTGTCCAGAATTCATTTCCATATAGCAGGACTGATATTGCATAACATTTCAATACTCGTTTCTTTGTTTATACTGATATTTTTTTTTCTGTTTCCTAATACTCTGCTCAACTTTTGGAAGGCGTCTTTTACTCTTTTAAAGCGCCTTCGTATTTTAATGTCTCACTTTCCGTCCTCTGCTAGTCACTTCCCAGATATTTAAAGCTTTGTACTTGTTTCATTTTTGTAGCTTCAGTTTCTTCGCATGTTGGGCTGTCCCTCATGCTAACAACCCTGCATTCTGTTTTCTTGCAATGGCTCTTTATTCTTTCTTCTCGCTTTCCTTTACTACATTCTGTGGGAGTTCTTGTTTTTTTTTCCTTTTATTTAATTCTATATTTTCAGTTTTTTTGCTCCTTTCGTATTCCTAACAATAATTTTCCATTTATTGGTTCTCAAATTAATTTCATATTACTTGTTGCTATTCCTATATATATTTGATTCCCCGGTAATCGATGCTGCTTTAAAAAAAAAAACACACACACACAAAAAAAAAAAAAAAATAAATAAAAACATAGTTAACAATATTCTCAACATAGCTGTAATACAATTTTCCTTATTCCGCTAAATATAAAATCTTTTTTTGATGTATACCTGAAATCCGAAGATTTCTACCTGTGATGTGA
>CAHIKZ030005362.1:2947500-2960000 GCA_903632075.3 Acanthosepion pharaonis
ATGTATTTATCAAGTGAATTAAAATGTCTTTTAGATTTTGAATGAACAGAAAAGTTTCTTTTCATTAGTATTTGTGGGAATACACAGGAAGAGACTGAGAGAAACAAAATGAAGGCCAAAATATCATTTCATGTAGCACCACAAAAATTAAAATTAGACCTAATATTTGTTAACAAAAAGATATGTTAATAATCAGCGTTAATACCTAGTAAATGTGTGGAAATATATTCCGAATATAGGGTGGCACTTAAATAATAAAAATTACCACCCAAAATAAGAGATCGTCTAAATTACAAATATTTAACCTTAAATCATGTGTTGTATCGACACTGGTAAGTAGGTCAGTATGCTTGCAGCATAGATCGAGGTAGGCTAAGAACTCCCTCCATATTTGAAATACCGAAATAAATATTTCTACTTGAAATAGTTATAATGTTGTGCTACTGTTATAAATGCAATAAAACAACTTTTACTTCTTGATTTCACATTAAAATGCAATATCTAAGAGACGATTACACAACAATTTACAAATATTCCGCTGAGCAATACACAAGTTGCAAGTAACGTAAACAAATGTTTTGTTCGTGATCTATAGAGCTATGTGTGCGTTATCATTAATCATTATTTCTCGTAACAGTGTTAAATAACGTCATTTAGGAAAATATGCAATGTGTATTTCTAATTAAAATTCATTATTATTGTGGTGTTAAATAACAAAAAAACATCCAGTATAACATGCAAACTTTATTTGTCAATAACATAGATTATACAGTATTTTTTCAGTGTTAATCATTAAAATAATTAAGATGCCGTAAACGACACCCACATTCAAAATTTAAACACTTCAAAATTATTAGGATCATCACCATCTGATATAAAAGGCTCATCATCAGCATCTGCCTTTAAAGTTTCGTCATATTGGTCCCAATCGATCCTCTTATACTATGCATATCAGATAAAATCACGGACGTCTACTTAGATTTGGGGTCTCGTCTCATCTCTTGGTCGCCCTATACGTGGAAATAGACGATATCTACGGACACATGGTCAGACTGGGATGGAAATCACGACGAATTCAGGGATGAGGTATGGTACAGTTCAAGTAGAGAAGCGGGCCTGTCAGAATTACCAGTGTATCTAGGGGGAAAATCTACTATTTGAGTGAGATACTGAGCAAACGAGAAGATCAAATCTGGATGCAAACGAGGCCAGTGGCACTGGAATGATAAAGACTCATGACATGATGAGCTGGGAAGTCGCCAAACACAAGCATATTTGCCGACGAATATACAGAGAGGGTCATATATACTGGATGTAATAATAAGATGGTCCACATCATACAACAGTATAATTGTCTACACAAAGAAAAGTTTAATATCTAGAAAAACACAAAACTGATTGAATTTTTTTTCCATGTTTTTGGATAAGTTATTATAAGCCATCACTGAAAAATAATTATAAGCCATCACTGAAAAACAATTTCAGCTATTCAGCTAGAAATAGAACAATTTCAAACCGGTTTGTGTTGGATCCACTGTCTTCTCAAATGAGCAATGGTGAGAGGAAAAATATCATTCAGGCCTTCTGTAATGTTACCAACATTCGTACTCTGGCTTCCATCTTCAAAGTCCATTCAATAACTATGAATAAGATTTTAAAAAAAAAGAGGGAACAGAAAAGAGGAAACAGAAAAGAGGAAAACTGGGTCAGGAGTTCACAACAGAAATAACGATCATCATTTCAACTTAGAGCTAAACAGATCAATTAGAAAAGATCCAACTCAATTCACAAGAGGTTTGCACGTGAAAGAAGAATTTTGACATATGACAGTCGAAAGAGCAGTGAAAAAAAAACACTGGAAAACGAAATCATACGTGAAAACTGTGAGGCAACTTGATACTCCAGAACAGAAAGTTAGAGTGTGAGAGAGGGTGAAGATCATCTTGAATAAGATGGAAATTATACTGGAATATATATATATATATATATATATATATATATATATATATATATATATATGTGTGTGTGTGTGTGTGTGTGTGTGTGTGTGTTATCAATCCATCGGGAACTTCCTATCGTTATCTATGAATAATTAAGAATGAACATATCATTTTTGTTTTATGATCGATTTCATCAGACTCATTTTTTTTTAAAGTTTGGAGAGTAATTAAACGTTTTTATTGCTCAAGGTAGATTTCAATAGTGTTATAAAAACCTGGAGAATTCCAGTAAGTTATCTTTAATCATTTCTAAGATACAACAGTTCAGAGCTTAATCTAACAATTGGACAGTTTTGCTTTTACAAGATTCGGACAGTATTGTTGTTACTCGCGGCATACAGAGTTTTTATCTAACAAGCACCAGTCTCGAGATGGTGAACGATAAAGGAAGAAGAAATAACTGGGTGAATTTAATAGTGAAAGTCGGAAAGACATATACGACAAATCCGGACACTCAAGAGAGATTTGCATCCCCACTGGGAGATGATCATATACATCGGAATCAAGACCATTTATGTGGACACGAGAGTCCTTTTGCAAGAGAGAAAAATAGCCAGAAACAGAATTCACAGTAAGAGATCTAATAGTTTATATTAGTTTCTCTAAAGAGCTTGAATGTTTTGAGATCGTTCCAAGAGAAACAATTCTTCACTCCAGAAATTGGTATGAATATCACGATTGTTGAAGGTCTCAGATTTTGAAAATTATTTATTTATTTAATTTATTTTTTGCGAAATAGTTTTAATTTTTATTTGTTTAATCATTTTGTCTATCTTATAGTTCTAAGAATATATATCACGAATAACATATCACAAATACTTGTCGCTGCCGATCGTCAAAGGCAAAATAAGTTGTTTGGAATTTGGCGCAGACAACATCATCAGATTTGACCACTGGAAATGCTTGCAGTGAAACCAATTCATGTGCAACTTGGTACAGCAAAAACTCCGACGTTATGCGACTTTTGATCCAAGAAGTATCTATATGCGCTACATAATAGATCGGTCTACTTACTACCATCCAGGATAGATCAACCAGAAAAACCACCATATTGGTGCTCTCAATATGAAGTTCTATAGCCACACATATAGCAAAAGCATAGGAATGACAACCACATTTATTACGGCCGTAAAAAGGAACCGGAAGTTCGCTCACGAAGAGAAAACAAGTGAAGAACCTCTACAGATGTTAAAATGACTATATGTATGGAATATAACTGTTGACTAAACATTTAAAAAGGTTAAGAAAGTAGGTTTTGAAAAGCATTCTCTAAGTGGAAGTATCAGTTCTAGGGAAGAGGCTGTTTGAGTAGATCTTCCTTCTTATCGATGGAATATGAACTGAATGCGTCCATTCTGTGGAGATTGCTTGGAGGCTACCAAATGGAAAGGTGTCAACCAGTATAAGAAATGAGTGTAACTAATCTGAAAAGTTCACATAAAAATATGGCTATGTTAAGAAGGGGCAAAGACATTGTGGCAAAGGATTTGTAAGGCGGAAAAATAATGAATCATCCACAAAGAGATTTAAAATCTTTTGAACTCTGCCAAGACTGGGCATGGTGGACTGGACAGCTCCTGGCCAGATATGACAGAAATAATCTATCTGTAGTCTGGGTAGACTGTTGTAAAATTAGAGCAAAGTAAAGGGGAGTCATGAAATAGGTGGAGAACGGACCATGTTTTCAGCATCTTTAGAGATGGTTGAAATATAAGATTTCCATCTAAAGGGAGACTATTAATCTTAGTAGATGCTCGATGAATCGAACCTCATTGTTTATTGTTAAGATTTTCTCAGCAGGGCTTGGATGTAGTTCAAGTCAAAAATTATAAGCCTCCAAGTGAGAATCTAACTCACTATTCGTAATTAATCGAGGTATGTTTGCTAACCCTTACACCGCGTAGTTTTGGCCCAATTGTTCATTGTTTAGTGTAATTTGAATATGCATTGGAAACAAATATATTCAATTCCTAAGTCCTCTCATTTCTAAGAAGAGGTAACGAGAGTGAATGTATATAAAGTACAAAAACGTGGCATACGTTGGAACAAAAGATAAATGTGGACGGGTGATTTACTTGTGGGAATAGTTTGTGAAAAGACGATGTCCTTGTACGGATAATTCAAATGATATAATTAGATTTTGTGAGAAAAAAAAAGGCGTTGCACTACCTGATGAGATTTGATTAATGAATAAATTATCGGATTTTGTCGCTAAAGGTAAGCATGAAAATAAATTTCTATCGTGCAACTTACCACTAGACTGATGGAGTGTATATATGTACAGGTGTATATAAATGAACAAGAAACTTGTCTTCTTTATCAGACCATATAATGTTTGCTGGAAAATATGCAAGTTTTTTGTTATCTATCTATCTATCTATCTATCTATCTATCTATCTATCTATCTATCTCTCTCTATCTCTCTCTCTATATATATATATATATATATATATATATATATATATATATATGTGTGTGTAAGCTGTCCACTCGTATTCGAGGATAAAAGTCTACAAGGGCGGCTAGCCAATCCCTATTGCAGACCTTTGGCTCAGGCACATTTGTGTTCCTTGACCACCCACAGAGTCCACCTGTTTATACTGTACCTATGCTGAGAAGATATTAGTTTTAGTTTCTGGGAGAGAGCTTGTTATCTAGTGTGAACAAAAATTTGAAGAAGGCCAATCCCTCGGACACGATGACTTGTTACTTCGTGCTAGCACAGCTATCAACGACACCTAAATGTTTTATCTACCTAATTACACTCACAAGGATTAGGTCAAACCGTGGTGTGGTTTTCTTGCACTTTTTCAAAGGTGGCGCACGCTGGGATCATCCCTACTCCAGAACGATAACGTCAGACGTCTCCTTCCTGACAAATCGACCATATATATATATATATATATATATATATATATATATATATATATATATATATATATATATATATATATATATATATATATATATATATATATATATATATATGTATGTAATGTCTCTCAGATCAATGAAATGAGGAGTGATAACACAAAAACACACACACATATATATATAGTATGTATGTATATATAAACAGATAACATGAAATTATATATATATATCTATCTATCTATCTATATATATATATATATATATATATATATATATATATAATTTCTCACGCCAATGAAATGAGGAGGATAAGACACACACAAAATATATATATATATATATATATAATATATACATATATATATATATATATATATATATATATATATATATATATATATATATATATATATATATATATATTCACATGAATAATAATGGCACAATATAATTAATTACTTTATTGTTCACAGTCCCTCCTGATCTGTTTGTTTCAAATAATCAAAAATGAAATAAGAGACCTCTCTTATAATTATTCATTTGCGTTTCTTAATATCTATCAAAGAAGGTTTCATCTTAATTGAAAAAATATTCTCAGAAGTATTCTTATCAGTATTTCAATATTTATATATGACAAACCAAGATGGCAGCTGTTGTCCTGGGGAAAGAAATTAAGGGTTGGTCTAATTATCAGATCGATATTTCTCAATGTGAAGGAGATGGAAATGTATTTGGTTTTTCAGGTGATTCTTTAAAAAGTCAATTCTTTTGTCATTTAGTGCTCTCTACATGTCTGCAATAGAACTTATCTTGATACTAAGAATTTCCATACTTAGACCCTGAAGCAAACAAGGTTAACTTTGTACAATTATAGGCAAGTTCAAAAAGGACTGTCTTATGCAAGACAAGAGCATGATTGTGAACAAAGTAGAAATGATTATTTACCATGTCCCATCTTAATTCACTCATTTATGTGCCATGTGTGATACACGCTTAGATACATGACTGCCGAGGCAGGCTTCTTTTTGCGGTAGACCAGTTGCTATCCAAGACTAAACGGTCTGTCCTGCTATAGAGGGGAGAAGGAGAGGCTACGTAAGTGAATATAATGGAATTCGACTAGAATTCGAACTCGGCTTTCCGATTCTTCAATCCATTCCTCTACCGTGCATCGTCTTCTTAATTAACAAACTCTAAATTTATATATGTTTACAAATGCTATGAGTCAGTTTCGGTTTGTAACCTATGGTTGTCTTGAGGCTTTAAAACCGTATTTTTTGTAGTTTCCTTTCCATGAAATTTGTAGATTTATTATTTTTATTATTATTATTTATAATATTAATAATAATAATAATAATAATAATTCTATTTAGTTTAAATTTATAGGAGAGGATAATTTTCATTGTGGTTGCAGTTATACAACATTACAGTTCATATTTGGTTGCTCAGAATGGGGAAATCAAAACCAAATTATTATTATTATTATTATTATTATTGTTGTTGTTGTTGTTTCTTTTGATTTCTGTTGTATACATATTTTCACCCGGCTCCCAACCAGCGACCTAAGGTCAGAAATGGTTTTATGGCATTTTCCACTGAACATTTTTATAAACAAAGACCAAACAAAAACAAAGATCACACACATTTTACATAGGTAAAGGTCTTCGTAATGTGTGAGCTGTACTTGTGAGTAGGATCATTATATTTCTTTAAGGTTTAGGGACACGGGGAGTCACTTCAGTGATTCTGCTGCGGCCTTTTCCAATCAATCCGAGGACTCCAACTCCAGCTGGAATTATTGATGTTCTCATGTATTTTATTTTTTAGATTTCCATTTAAAGAGTCGTATTTTGATAGTTTTTTTTTTCGTAGATCTTCAAAGATACATTATAATCTGCAGGGGCTGCCGTGTCAATATGAAAGTACATTCAGTTTTTGTGGTCTGTGATCACGATTAACTCTGATTGTTCTGTGTGTGTGTGTGTGTGTGTGTGTGTGTGTGTGTGTGTGTGTGTGTTTGTGTTTTTGTGTTGTGTATTATAAAGTCGCATATATCTGTTACAAGTCTTATCATAGTAACCTGGCCTGGGTGATATTCATACCAGTTTCTTGAAGTTAAACCCCTTAAAAGTAGCATATTTTCTAGTGCAGATACTAGCCCAATCTGTCATGCCGTATTTTATATTCAGGGTGCTACCATCGTGCAACCTGATACTAATTTCTACATTTGCTACATAGCATTTGCTTTTGCTTTCTTTTTTTAAAATTCATTGCTGCCGCAGTTGGTGTTTATGTTTTATTTACACTAGATCACCCTTTTAAATTTGTTGGCGTTCTTTAATACTGAATAAATTTTCTTATTTCTTTCATGTTCTTTGACACAGATCGAATCTTTTGTAGTTTCCAAATAACCATGAAGACCGATTCCTGAGGTTTTGTTGAAATAATCCTCTACCTCTGACATCTGGACACATACAGACCATCAACATCAGTTTTAGGCTGTTGCATAGGATGGCAAGTGAGAAGCTTTCTCGTTTTGACATCCATTTATTTAATGTCAGCTATGGTCCAACTAAGGATGTTGAAACTGTATTGCCCCACAGGGACGCCATACTCTTCATGGCTGATATTCTGTTTCGTGATTTCAACTCGGTATTTGTTACTTTTCTTACTTTCTGCTATGCTATATACCATCACCTTTGCTGAATCATTGTTATTTATAGGCATCATCTTGTGCCAGTTCTCTGATCTCTGTGACAAAATCTAGATCTATTCAGTGTTTTTATTATTATTATTATCATCATCATCATTCGATTTCTGCTATGGACACACTACCTACCAAGTCTGCGGAAAGACCTAAGGCAGGTCGTGGTGTGACTACATTTCATGTTAATTTTTTTTTTTTTTTTTTTTTTTCCTCTGATGAAGTTTAGCGTTTAGACAAAGTTCTCCTTAGTGTGTGTGTTCTTAATAAGACAATTTCTGTATGTCTTTAAGCTTTTTCCAGGATTCTTTCAATTTGTTGTTTTGTTCCATTTTTATAATTGCACCCTATTACCACTGGTATTATTCTTTTTTTTCAATTTCACATTTTTCTATTTCAATTTCCAGGTCTTTGTATTTTGATAGTTTTTCAAATTCCTTGGTTTGCTATGTTACAATCCGCTGGACAAGCCATATCAATTAGTAGGCAAGTTTTTTCTTTCTGGTTTTTGACAATGATGTCCGCCTATTTGCTTCAATTTTTCTGTCTGTGTGGATATAGAATGGTGACATCTTCTATTTCTGTAACCGGCGCTGGCCGATGTTTTTTGTTTGCTTACACATTTTCAAAAGTGTTTGCATTGTCCAGTGTAAGTATTGCCCAACTCTATCGTGACGATTTTTATATTCATTTGGGCAAGTATAGAACATCCTGAGATTAGATGGTCTATTGTTTCTTGGTATTTGTCCAGAACCTGCATTTTGGATCCACATTATTATGTATGATATTTGCCTGTGTGAAAAGTGGTCTTGCTGCAAGAATAAAGCCTTCAGTTTCAGACTTTAATCCAGATGCTCGTAACCATCGATGAGTATTAACTTTATCAACATTGGGTTTATTTGCACGTTCTGGATATTGGCCATGCAGAGTTTGTTTCTTGCCAGCGTTGTTTCATCTGTTCAAGGGCTTTATCCTTGGCTTTCTTTTTCATATCTTTTGCTGCAATAGTTGGTTCTTGGCTTCTGTTTTGATTTACTACAGAATCTACTAAATGTAAATGTTGTTTGTATTTACTGCCTTCTTTTATTATTGAATATTTTTCTTTCTGTTTTCATGTTGTTTCACTAATTTTATCATCCAGTCATTTATTTGTTTCCATGTAAGTTAGTAAGCCAATAGTTGTTGTCTTGTGACAATTCTAGCTGAATAAGACCTCTTCCACCTTCTTTACGGGGGTATGTATAGACGGTCTACATCAGCCTTTGGATGATGCATCTTATACTTAGAAAGAAGCTTTCTTGTTTTAGAATCCATTTGTCTGATGTCATTTAGAGTCCAGTTCAAGATGTTGAAACTATATTGGACCACTGGGATGGCAAGGTTATTAATTGCCATAATTCTGTTCTGAAATTCAATTCAGTTTTAATACCAGTCATGCCCTTCTATAGTACTCTTTACGCACTATTTCTTTCATTTTCTTATGGTGAATTCCTTCACTCTCATTTACACCTAGGGTACTTATAAGCTTCTCCTTGTTCTAAATTTTATTGTTAGGGTCTAAACTAATAGAGGAAGTTTGTTGTAGCGATCCTCGTAAAACTGTAGCTTTAGCACATTTATCAAATTGAATTTCATTCCAATGTCTTCACTGAAGCATTTTACCAGAAGACCTTCAGCTCATTGTCATTCCTAGCATACAATTTTAAGTCATCCATGTAAAATAGATGGTTTATTTTCTTTTGAGCTATTTTTAACCGCATTCTGTCTTGTTAAGTTTGGTTAATGCTATAAGTGATATGCAAAATAATAAAGGAGACAAAGAGTCACCTTGAAATATTCCTCTATTGATGTTTATTTCGCCAGACTTATAGGTTCCATTTTTATGATTGAGGTAAAGTGTGTATTTTTTCCATATCGACATACATTGTTTGATGAAATTGATGATAACGGGTGATACCTTTGTACATATTAAAGACTTTAAGATCGGGAATGGTACACTATCGAATGCTACGATAATCTATCCAGGCAATACTAAGATTTTTTCGGAAGCAGTTTTCAGGATCATCCTATTAATAAGTAATTGGTCTTTACATCCATAGCAGCCTCGTTTGCACCCTTTTTTGTTCAAGTGGTAGTATGTCATTTCTTTCAAGAAGAAATATGTCTGTTTTGTTAAAATAGATGTTAACAGTTTGTATGTTGTTGGAAGACATGTAATTGGTCCGATAACTCCTTTGGTCATCCATGCAGGAATTTTAGTTGGATCGTTTGAAGTTCTTTGGCGAGTTTTTTGTGTGCTGTATTTAAATAATATAGCCAGTTAGGAATTTTATCTATTCCTGGAGATTTCCAGTTATTGCCTTTTTCAGTGCACATTTAACATCTTCTTCTGTGATTCCGCCCATGTCTGTTCTGTTTATTTTCATTCGTTCTAACAGACAATCAATCTGCCTCTTCGTTGTGTTCTTTTAGGGCAAGCCCATATTTTTCCCCAGAACTGTATAACTTCTTCCATTTTAGGGGGACTGTCACTTCAATTCTTTGTTTACCTATTTCCCTGTAAAATTTCTTTGCATCGGTTTGAAAGATCTTGTTCTGTCTATAGAATCTTGATCTTTTCTTAACTTTCTTATTCTTTGAGCCTTCAGTTGTATTGTTTGCTTTATTTTTCTTTAGTTGATAGGACTTCATTTTCATTCCTGATATTGTTATTTTCTTTCGACTCTTCTGCCTTTTTCTAGTTCTTACATTTACTCCTCTTGCTAGTTCATCAGTACTGATAATTCACTTCTAAGGTGTTCAATTTTTTTCTATTTTCTTTTCAAGGTGGATCTTCATGTCTGTGAGACTGCCTTTTTTTTTTTACTTTGATGTTCAGTTTATTTTATTTGCTGCTATTGCTGATGCATATATTGCTTCATTGAGATTTATATGAGTGTCTTCTTCATCCAGAATCAATTTGAGTGCTGCATTATAGAGCTTAATAGTTTTGAGGTTATGCTTTGTTGGTTGTAATTTTGGGAGTTGTTCTCGTTCCTCCATTGCAATATTCTGTATTTGACTTATATGGCTCTAGATTTCATCCTTGGCTTCTTGTATATTAATCTTGTTTTCTGTGAAATAATTCTGTTCGATGAATTTTGGACTCGTTTTATTACCGTCTTGTGACTGACTAAGATCATACCTTTCCAACATTTCTAAATTTTCAGCATTATCTTCAGTGATTTTTGTGTATTTCGGTTTTTCATTATGACCTGAGGCTTGTGTGATGTTATTACTTGTTTTTTCCGATTCGGTTCCTTTTTCATGTTTTGTTGGTTCATCTATTCTTGTTGCAATTCTTTTTTTATTTCATTAATTTCAGCCTCTGTCAATCGGTTATTTCGCATGATGTCCTTCTTACATTGGCTAGTTTTTTTGTTATGTACTTTCTAATTGTTTGCCTAACCTTCTCTCGCCAAATGTCATATGTTTGGCGAGTGATGTTTTCTGAGGTTTGAGTAACGCTTCATGGAATGCAGCCATAACAACTTTGTACTCCTCACGAGACCATTTTTTTTTTCTTTCCTTAAATTTACGGTTATGGATCTAGCTGGAGAATTTACAGGACCATCATTAGGATTATCCTTGGGGACCTGAAGATTCATTCTTTGTGTAGGAGTTTGTTCCTATGGCAGATTTTTCGACCTCAGGTAGGTTCCCTCCTGAAGGACGGGCTCCCTGTTTATCCACTGGAAGAGCCATACTGGACGTTTTGTTTCTATTTTAATTTTCATATTAATCCCACGAGTGACGCACGGGTCCAAAAGTCCACCCAAAGTTGCCCGGCACGTTGAGTAACGGTCTTTTTACAGACAGGGTTCCAGAAGCCTGTAGGGGATCGTTCGCGACCTCATAACGCAGTAGCCATTCACTCCTCGGCATTAACACACTTTGAGTTGCGGGTTGTTGTTCGGTTTTTCCTTTCCTAAATGGGTTGCCAACAACAATAGACAGAGACACGATTGGAAATCAAAGAGAATTAAAAAAAAAAAAAAAAAAAGTTTACATTCGTTTGTCTTTGCTGTGAAATTTAAAAATAATTTATTGGCCCATCTGTAAATTCCACGATATTCCTTCTTAGAAAGATCGCATTTTCTTTTCATAAATTCATAAAATGTAATATGTAAATTAAATTCCGTTATTTTTAAAGTTTGTTATTTTGTTTAAAAAAAAAAAAAAAAAAATTAAAAAAAGGTTTACATTCGTTTGTCTTTGCTGTGAAATTTAAAAATAATTTATTGGCCCATCTATAAATTCCACGATATTCCTTCTTAGAAAGATTGCATTTTCTTTTCATAAATTCATAAAATGTAATATGTAACATAAATTCGTTATTTTTTAAAGTCGTTGAAAATAGCGTTGTTTAAAAAAAAAAAAAAAAAAAAGGTTTACATTCGTTTGTCTTTTGCTGTGAAATTTAAAAATAATTTATTGGCCCATCTGTAAATTCCACGATATTCCTTCTTAAAAAAGATTGCATTTTTTTTTCATAAATTCATAAAATGTAATATGTAAATGTAAATTCCGTTATTTTTTAAAGTCGTTGAAAATAGCGTTGTTTTAAAAAAAAAAAAAAAAAAAAAAAAAAAATGCAATCCTTCCAAGAAAGAACATCGTAGAAATTGTATTGTTTTTACCTGTAATGTTTTTTTGCGGGGTGGATATTGAAAACTAAGGGATATGTGAATGAGAAAAAATTAAATAATTGATTAATCTATCAGTATTATTTAAAGGAGAACCAAATAAATTAAATAATAATAATACGAAGAAAAATTCATGCTTACGCTAAAATAGTAAAAAATAACAAAATTAAATATGCGTTAAAAAAAAATGAAAGAAACAGCCGCTCAACGAAACAAAACATCACTACACTAGTTATT
>CAHIKZ030005362.1:2972500-2981929 GCA_903632075.3 Acanthosepion pharaonis
TATGTATGTATATATATATAAATAAAAGAAAAGAACAGTAAGATATATAATCCGGTGTTCTTATAGGTATTTTTATTTTTTACAAAATAGTGCTCGATGTAAATTTACAGAGCATTAATATTATAAATTAATTGATTTAAAATATGGTTTTTTCCATATTTTTTCTTTTAAACATGGTTAGAACTGTGTAGCGCAAAAACCATATTTAAAATCAATTAATTTATAATATATATATATATATATATATATATATATATATATATATATATATATATACGCACACACACAGAATGGCTGGCCATCCATATTCGATGATTCCCATCTAGTAGGGGGCTAGACAGTCCTAATTACAGACAACCGCTCAGGATTTGATTTGTTCAACACCCATGGGGCCCACTTGTGATTTATGCTGCTACTATGCTGAGCCGAACTTGATTACAGTTTTTGAAAAGAAAGTTTATTATCTAGTGTGATCAACAATCTGAACAAGGTCAACAGTCTCAAACCATGGGTCGCAACTTTCGACAACCTCAAAGTTTGCCGCCTACCTAATTTAACTCACAAGGCTTGGGTTAACCCGTGGTATGATTTTGAATAACCTTCCAAAATGTAACATCCTGACAATCGACCATGGTGAGAAAGCGTACGTTCTACCTAATCAGCCATGTATCTATATATATATATATATATATATATATATATATATATATATATATATATATATATGTGTGTGTGTGTGTGTGTGTAAATACTATATATATATATATGCGGTACTTATTAGAAAGCGCTCAATATCAGAGATAGACCTTAAATATATGGTTGGATTGATGTGAGTTCGTGACCCTGGGTTTCACGCTTTTGCGATCGTCAGACAAACTCTCGCGAAAGCGTAAAACCTAGAGTCACAAACTCACATCAATCCAACCAAATACTTTAGCTCAACTTAATTTTAATAATTATATTGATGCTTTCAGCTCTCGTTTTGAAACATAATAACTCTTATGCAGCGAAGGAATATTTTTTAAAAAGTAATTATATATATATATATATATATATATATATATATATATATATATATATATATGGTTATTCAAAATGAAAGGCAGATTTCTAAAATTGAATAAAACGAATACTAGAGACGGCAATACACTTAGTGGATTACCAGACAGGAAAAGTTTGAGCGATCTTAAAATATATGATTTTTTTTAAAAACTTTTTTAAATGCTAGTTTTTGTTGCTGATTTTTTTTTTTTTTTTTAGTTTCTTCTTTTTTTTAACGTATTGTGTCCGTAAATAATTAAGTATAACTCAAGACTTCAATGTTAATAAAAACAGTATTTAATTACAACCGCAAATAAATACTTAACAAGAACAAAGAAGTAAGCGTCAAGCAATAGATAACAAACCATTTCAGTGAATACATTGCTAGTAGCGCATCTCGGCTTAACGCCCGGTAAATCCTAAATCAATACCCAATCATCGATGAACAATAATTCACACTAATTCGACTGGATAGTTCTACTCAATAATCACTCAATAATCATTATAGTCACTAGCCTGACACCTCTATTTATACACCTGGCGGAAAACATATTCATAAATCCAGAGTGACACGCTCGAACCTCGGTGTCGGTAGTTACTCATTTTCTTCATATGTTAAAAGATTTCAACCCTTAAAATGGCGGTACCACAAGAAAAAATTGTTTTGTGTGCTGCAACTTGCGAAGTAGGAACTTAAAATAATCAACTTTAAACATTTTCCCATCCATTAATGTGTTTCTGTCTCTTAGCATTTAAATAAACTTATATTATACATATAACTTTCATTATATTGCTGTTTCATATTCTGGGATATATATATATATATATATATATATATATATATGCTCGATCGACTCTCCCGTCGAATTCGACGTATGAGGGTCAAGCAGATCAGCTCCTAGGAAACCGACAGCCCGACAACAGCACATGAGATTTGATTATAGTGGTGAAGGTTTCGTGCAGGACCATCCGCACTTTTTGAAGGGTCGAATACAGAGACCTGGTGCACTACGTGTCATAAGGTCCCTAAACGACCCCTCGCAGGTTTTAAATTCAGAGTTGTCCTTCTCCTAGACCAGTTGGCATCCAACGCTATAGAATACAGTCTGTCCTGCTATTTACCCATAGCTGGAGGGAGAAGAAGAGGATTCACGCCTTTCCCAAGGATATTAGCACGTAAGTGAATGTTATGGATTCGACTGGAATTCGAACTCGGCTCTCCGATTCCTCAATCTCGCTATCAATTTCTTCACCGTGCCTCCAAGAATATGAAAAAAAAACTATAATGGAAGTTTCCGATACCCACTTGCAGAGATTTACATATCAGCTTCATGATACATGCAGACAAAATATGTAATGTCATGACGGTTTTTTAAGCATAGATTATATGTAGCATAAGGACGAAAGTATGTGAGTCAGTCAGTGAGAATCGAACTCATATTTCAGTCGTAATTAATCTAGCGAGACTACCATGCTAACCATTACACCACGTCGATGCGTCTACAGTAGTTGTTTAAGCGTAGTTTAGATGTGGCACAAGGCTGATATAATTAGGCACCCAGTGAGAATCGAAATCGCTATTCCGCCGTAATTGATCGAGCTAGTCACGATTTCCTACCATTGCGCCATTTCAAAATTCACGTGAAAGATGATATAATAGACATCATTTTTTTTTCTGCACAGCAACAATAGTCATTATATAGTAGCTATATGTAAATTCTGCAGATATCAGCGACAGGTCGAGCGTTGGTTACAAAGATGGGTTCGTCGATATCTGAGTAATGCCAACAAAACCAACATCTCACTCCAAGTAGAATTCTGTTTTGTTTTCCCTATATTTGGTCGTATATCGCATTGTGCTGTGGTTGCTTTATTGCGTTGGTATTGTGTATAATCCTGGTGTTTGTTTCCTTTTCAAGAAATCTGAGGTTAGCACACTCTCAATGAATTTTCTTCTTAGTGAATCATTTCCTGTCCTGCTCAAAATGGCATTTATTCAGTCGAATATATTACGATGAACTAAAGTGCTTTTAAAGCATTATCATGCAGCATATCTCTGTGATACCCATGCACACTTTTCTTTTTAGGTTTCTGGATGTTTCGCCGTTATACATCATTGGGCATGTATAAGTTCTTATTAAATTCCAATTTACCTATTTTATGACATCCAAAGCAGCCACATTCAAGAAAGACAACTCTCTTATGGCTAGAACTGGAATGTGCCTGAAACTCATCGCATTTTAAACTTCAGACTACGTCACGTTACTTTTGTTATTCAATGTAGGGTGTAGCTGAAAGTTATTACGTATCTGTCTCCCTCGTTTTGTTTTTTTGTTGTTTTCTTTTTTTCATTTTGATTGGTATTGACTTGCCCGAATTATGTTAAATTCTATTGCATATTCATAATGGCCACCACCCGGAAATCGTTCGGGCCAAATTATAATTTAGGATGTTCTCTTCGATAAAGAGCCGATTTTTATCTCAATTAGATTTGGGAAAATTTCCAAAGTAATACGAATGGACATATAAGATACCTTACATTCTCTAGTCGTAGAAGATAAATTTATTCAAGTAGCGACTAATAGTCGAATGTGTTCGAGGTCTTTTGACTTCGTTTGGCATTATTACAAGACGTGTGGGCATCAGGAGATTAAGACTGCTTGCCTATCTAAACTTACGTCATGATTTTTATTTCCGTTTCAGAAGGTATTGATTGGAATCTGATCAATATCTTCCCCTTTGGATTGTCTAGATTCAAGTTTTAGACCATAAGAAGCAGCAAACATTATTTTGTATATATCTGGTTTTTTTTTCTTTTATTGTTTTATTTTTGCATCAACAATGAAATATTCTTCAAGAAAGACATTGGTCATTTAATGCCGTTTAATATCCGTCGGCTTTGTTTCTTTTCAACGTAACTGTGGCGTAGCGTTTATATTGATACATTTGTAATGGAAATTTCAACCTGGAATAACGAAAGACGCCTTCCAGCAGTTAAACAAATTATTACGAAAGAGGGAAGTTCGCTAGAAACGAAGAAATAAGTACTGGACTGTCATGTTATATCGAGCCTCCTATATGGAAGTGAATGCTAGACAATATTAACAAAGACGAAGGAGAGACTTGATGCAATTGAAATAGAAGTAGGTTGGGAATACCATTGACCGAACACATGCGCAAAAACGAAGTTTTAAGGAAAATGGAAGGAGAAGGAGAATTATGCATAGTATCAGAAGCAGAGAGAGAGAGCACAATAAGGAAAGGGGGCTTGGAAAACACACTCGAAACATGTCGAAGTCAGGCGAAGCAGAGAAATTCAGTGAATAGCCTATTACGAGCTTTGTAAATATTTGACAGAAATTGATGAAAGCATTAATTGCCCACGCGAAGAAGAAGAAGATATATATATATATATATATATATATATATATATATATATATATATATATATATATATATATATATATATATATATATATATATATATATATATATCGATATTTTCGAAATCGAAACTCTCGTAGTAACTGACGTGCTTTGAGATTTCCCTTCCGTGAGACGATAGCTTGGGTGTAGTATCTCTGACATACCAAATCGGTCGGGTTTCGATCCCGGCTTGAAGCAATCGGATGTCTATCCCCAATGATTATATAAGATACAACGAAATAGTTTGTGGGTGGCTATATATATATATATAATCAGTCAACCGTCGTCTGGATCATCGAGCCAATTCTTTAGCTGTATAGTATGTGCTACGCCAAGGGTAAATAAATTTTTGAATCAGAGTTACTTTCTCCTAGACCAGATACCACCCAAGGCTATTGAGAAGGAGATACTGTTGGTTGAGAAGTTAGCTGTGTGGCTGGTAGAGAATAAGAGAATTCATACCTTTCCCAAGAGTATGAACATGTAACTGAATGTAGTGACTGGAAGGATTCCTCAATCTGAGCCTCTATCCATTATTCCGCCGTAAACACTAAGTTTAATGATGCAAAATATATATTATTTGTTTATACTAAAATCTTTTTTCATAATGCGGCTAAGAAAATTGATATACCGAAGTTAAACACAGAATACGTTTATGAAAACGGTAACACAAAAATACCATTTTCTTTTGACACCACTGTTTGCTTATACGCGATCGGTAATTTGCATTCTTTTAAAACTATCTTTAAGATTTTAATAAAATTATAACATCTGATTTGTTTATATTTCTGAGAAGAACAAGGTCGGAAGCGTCCAACGGCCGAAACGTCTTGAATGTGATAGGAAAGATGAGGACAGCAGTCCGAAAAATGTTAATAGTGTAATATCATCTGGTCTGTTTTTTTTTGTTTTTTGGTTTTGTTTTTTTTACAACCTATCAAGATTTAGTGGGTTGTTTAAAACCGAAACATCTTTTGTATTGTAAGAACTACTATTTTCTGCCAGTGAATATTGCTTTTAAAATTTATTGAGAGTAACTATTTTCTCCCGATACATGTCTTGCAATTTAACCCATAACTTGGGGAAGGTGATAGGTTTATGCCTTCCCTCAAGTTATTTGCGTATACGTAAATGTAATGAATCGGACTGAGACTCGAACATAGCCCTCCAATTTACCGTTCGGTGTATCGATCTCTGACGACATTTGCACATGTACGTCACAACGCATGAAATCGAATGCATACTTTTCTGGGTGTAATTAACAATAGCTACCTCAGGTTACTTCTTGTCTTAATTTTCTAATTCGGCCGCTGAAAGCCTCAGCCTTCATTAGGTCAACGTTGATCCGGGTAACCTACAGGCAATTTCGAACAAAAACGTTTCTTTTTATCTACGAGGGTAGATTGTTTTCATTCCACTGCCCATGTTTAAGGATATCTTGTATAATTCTTAGTAATGCTCTGTCGTCGATCACTCCGTTTCCAATGAGTTAAAGTGCACAGTGCCCGGTTCAGGGATTGAACTCACAATTACTATGTCACCGAATAGACAACCCGACGCTCACTTGCTTAAGAAACGTTGTGATATCAACAACAAAGATTAGGAGAATATTCCTCATGTATATAATGTATATAATGCTAAGTCCCCATCCCTGAAATTCAGACAGAGAAAACAAAGGAGCTTAAATTAAATCACAGGAGCCTAATGTTTTTTTTTCTACAGAAGCACCACAGAATAACGGTAGAATTTCGAATAAAAAAAAAGGATATTTATCCACACGCCCATTCAAGCGGAATGTGACATGAGGTCGGGTTTATTGCGGTATGGGATCCCATACCTGTATGGTCTAGGGACGTAAATTGTTCACACTGTCCTTGCAATTCCAAATATGGAGACGGCCCAGACGCCTAGAAATAATTCTAGTGTCTTATATTACCTGGAGAGACATTCACATGGGCTTCAGCAGGTTGTATTAAACCACTTACTGATCAAACTTGGTCTTCTGTTTGAATAGATTTAAAGAGCACGAAAGAATTCACTTGCTGGAATTGTAAAAATAAATCGAAGAAATTCGTAGATACATATTCACCGATAAATATCAGTGGAGAATTTGTGTACGGATTCCTCCAATATCCTTATATTTCAATGCTGTTAAGTTTC
The DNA here is from genome assembly GCA_903632075.3 of Acanthosepion pharaonis. Classification (NCBI taxonomy): domain Eukaryota; kingdom Metazoa; phylum Mollusca; class Cephalopoda; order Sepiida; family Sepiidae; genus Acanthosepion; species Acanthosepion pharaonis. Next base: position 2,979,128 of record CAHIKZ030005362.1, read on the forward strand.
ACTTCTTTATGTAGTTCATGACTGATTTTCAGTCTTTCCACAGATTACGGCTTGTTGCTGATAATGTTTTATCTTAGTAGCGCATTATTTTCCTTCCCTATTGTATATTCTTCGAGTACTGCATGTAATGGGAGCTTAAACATTTAAGGTTCTGATATTATCTTACTTACAATATTTAGAGAATAAACATGATTTTTTTTTTCTAGCTGTCGCATGACACATCGCAAGAGAATCGCTATGTTAATGGCAACGGAATAAGAAGGAATGATTGCGTTAATAATGATAACATTGTCAGCCATTTTTTAGTGGGATAAAAAAAGCGTTCTTTTTTTCCATCGACTTTACATAATTTTGCTCATTTTTTTTTTTTGTATTCGCTCGAAAATGAAGGAAAAAACACGACGATTTAATGCTGAAGGTAGTTGTAGATTCTAAGCTGGTATCACAGTCATTGGAGTTATTTATTCTTCCATCTCATGCGGATTGTTACCCGAAACTTAAGACGATACCCACTAACGTCTTTTACTGTACATCACGAATAGCATTTAAAATCAGAATATTAAGATATATAATGCTCATGTCACATGAGATATTACCTCCAGGTATTTTCATACGACGAACCTGATACCTCTATTGACACTATTTAGCCTGTGTTGATTTTCTTTCTTTTAGTGTCATGTTTTTGCTCTTGACATCGTTTGAACGGAATAGGTTTTCTTTTCCTATAGATAAGCGTTCGAATATTTCCCCTTGTAGAAAAAGCGAACATCACATAGATACTTATAGTTCTTTTGTTTTCAATAAATCGAGTCGCCCTTTCTTGTACTGGTCTTGAGAAATCGACATTCTCAGGCAAGGAATAAATACATAAGGCAGAAAAAGTATGGGGAATAATTTCAGAGATGTAATACTAGAATATATGTACAATATTTCATAGAAAACAAAAGAATAAGATATAGGAAGCAATTCAGAAAGAAGATTACTATAGTATTGTCCTTTAGACATAATATGTTTTTGTGCTGAGTAGCTATTAAGATGTGTATCTATATATATATATATATATATATATATATATATATATATATATATATATATATATATACATATGTGTTCACACATATATATATATGCATAGATATATATTGGAGGGTGCAGATTATATTTTGTATCAAAAAAAAACAAATTCTGCAAAAAGAATTAAATAAAATGTTAATGAGATTTCGCCCATAATTATATTTACAATGCTATTTAATTCTTTGTATTAACTTGTCTCGTTATATATTGAAATAAATTAAATACTATAGATCATTTTACGAGAGGTTCCTAAGAATACAACACTTGTTTAAATTATTTAATTAGTCATTTCTTTATATATATATATATATATATATATATATATATATATATATATATATATATATATAAGAGGTTATAGTTGTTACAACAAGAGAAAGTGTATATTTTAAAAACGATAAATCGTAAGCATTTTCGGTTGAAATGTGAATTTTTTTATTAAGAAATTATATGATATATATTTTGAAATAAAACATATATAAAAACTCCGCAATTTATATATATATATATATATATATATATATATATATATATATATATATATATATATATATATATATGATATTTGGTGGTATTTATCATGCCGTACCTGAAACTAATTTCTAGGTTTCTGTACAGAGACTGTATGTAAATTAATGACTTTTTGGCCTTTCTTGATTTTATAAACCATTATGAATGATGTATGTTTAATAATTTGGTTTCTCCAAGTAAAATTCTTTTTCGTTGGTGTTTTGTCCATATTGCCTTGATAAGCAAGAGTCTACATCGTGTGTTCGTAGATATTTCAAGTCTCAGTAATCAGTATCTTTCCAATACTTTTAGTTTGATACTAATTGTATTCACAAATATGTAGTCTTATTTCAATGAATTTTCTATTGTAATCTTTGGTAGTTGATCCTGAACTCGGCTCCTAATTCAAACTAAGATACTATCCACTTGATGTTGTGATTATTCAAGAATGAAGAGTAGGTACCAGCTAATATATCTTTGGTCAGAACATACCCTACAGCAAGTGGCAGGTGTCCCCAGAGATCTATTCATGCTCCTATATTGTTTTTAATTTTCATTAACGACCTTCTCCATAACATCAGTCCTCAAATGGCATCCATGTTGATGACACATTCATTTACTCCTGTGTCGATAAGATCAATTTTGAAGCTGAAGTCATAAACAACCTTGAGTCTGTTGCTAAGTGAGACAAAGAATAGATTGTTAATCTTAACACCTCCCAAAACACTCTTTATTAATCGTCTAATAGACCCCTTTCTGCTTTCCGTCCGCATAGATGATGCTCACCTCCATGAAATTCACTCGGTGCCTTTTCTCGGAATAACACTCTCATGAAATGATTTAGAGAGAATATATTGAATATATTGCTACGTCAGCTGCAAGGAAAGTTGGTTCCCTGTGACGTCATAGATATTTTTCCTGCCTCGAATCTTATCCTACCTATTTAGAAGTCTATCATTTGTCCATGCTTAGAATATTGCTGCCACATATCCTCCAAAGCTCCTCAAATATATTTAGAGTTCCTTGATAATATCCAAAGAAGTATCAGTAATATTATTGGCCCTGACTTGGTATCTCGGCTTTCCCACCGCCGTAATATTTCTTCCCAGCTTTTATAAATACGTTCATTGTAAATGTTCGGATGAGCTCTTCGCTATGGTCTCTACATCCCTAACCCTAACCCTAACCCTAGTTTTTGTCGAACTATCTGACTTCGGG
>CAHIKZ030005363.1:0-12427 GCA_903632075.3 Acanthosepion pharaonis
ATTTACTGGCCTAAGTCTATGATTTACTTTTGGAAGACTATACGCCTTTTCGTTTTTCATGAAAAACACTGCTACTAATACGGATATTACTAACATGAGCCGGGATTCACCTTCCGTTTCTAAAGAAATGTTCTGTGTTATTCTTTCTTCTACCAACACTTCTTACCAACATTACTACTGCTCTCGATACACTGAAATACGACTACAACTACGATTATTGCTACTATTACTATTACATGATTTGTTCTTTTCCAATATCACATATGCATCTTTTCGAATTGAGCCGCGTTTCGTTTCGTCTGTTAAAGTAAAAAAAAAATGCAACGGAAATCAAAACAAAACGTTTATTGAATTATGCGAAATGCGTAGAGGATTATAAATCGATGCGACATTGTTTGCTTCCCTTTCTGTCTTTTTCTGTTAAAGAAAGTAAGGAAAATAGAGTACTTTCTTTATTGTCACCTATCTCTCTCATCTCTCTTTCCCTCCCGTGCCGAAGATCACCTGAGGATTAATTTGAGACAATGATATATATATATATATATATATATATATATATATATATATATAGGTAATCCGTATAGTGAGGAGGATGATAATATGTTTGAATAAAAGACAGACCACGTTAAGATTCCATGTAATAAGCTATTTCACCATAACCCCTTTAACAGGGTTCAGGATCATCAGACTTTACTTCCAAAAGCTGAAATGAAGAATAAAAAGAAAATTCACAGGTTTTTTACGGACCTCATCAAGTATACGCAAAGTTAACGAAGTGAGGAAGTGAGGTGGGAGAGAGGATGTGAGTGTGTCATATGTATCTTTTTAGTTTCCTATTTTAACCCCAGTGTGTCGGCTGGATGTTGCTCTAATCTAACGCGTCTCGTCTCTAGATAAAGGTGGTTAAGGGGTGGTCGATAAAGGCTACATTAAGGAAGACGCGTTACAACAACACCAATAAATTACACGACAGGTTTCATTCAAATTCCTAGACGCTGTCAGTTCGCGTTACTTTAACGTGCATATTTGGGAGGTTAAGGTTTGATAAATATCTAAAATTTTAAAAACAATCTACGAAGAAATTAACTTGAAATTCGGTGGAGTTTTGGGTATTTCCTATGAAGCAGTCGATTGGAAAGATCTATAGACAGAACATTGAAAGAGTAATCCAATTTATACTTAGTGCTTTTTCCACTAAAGCTTTTATCTTATAGCTTGTTAGGTTGACATTTATTCGTTTGATTTTTGTGAACCTGTGATTGTTTTTGATTTTTGTTCATTAAGTAAACTTTTTTGTTCATTAAGTAAACTCGCGGTTGTTTTTAGGCCCTTCTTTTATATTTTCTTATCTACACACGTCTTAACCCCCTATTTGTAACCACATACCTATATCGTCTTATATGCCTATGAGTTCCTATATACACCTACACACACATTTCCACGAAACGATATATGTATATTTCCATCTTTACACATATACACCTGCAGAGAGAACGCACATCCACATGTCTCCATACTTGTCTCCATGTATACTTTATACCTACATATATATATATATATATATATATATATATATATATATATATATATACCCACACAAGGACATCTGCATACCCATATATATTCCTATGCACATATATCTATATCTACACATCCATACGTATACACATATACACATACATACACACACCCATATATGTATACGTACATACATATATATATATACACACACACACACACATGCATACGCAATTTGCAGAATATCTATATACCCACATACGTTAATTTGCACTTACATATATCTCTACCTACGTCTTTTTCCCTATTCTCATGTCCATCTGTGCATCCACTTATGCCTGCGTTCGAAGACTATCTCAGTATTTAATTACATTATCTATGTCCTTACACATATAATATTACCCGATCTTTCATATTTATGGCAAAATATATAAGTACCTAACTAATTGTACATCTCCACACTCACAAAAAAAAAAAAAACAGGTATGTTTCTTTTTCCGTATAAAAACATATACATGTACATATCAACAGGTGTCTCAGTCTGCAAATATATTATCGTGGTTGTATATATACAGTCATGTGTTAGTGTCCACTTGTGCATAGTAATATTTCTAAAAACAAAGGGAATATAAAACATTCAAAATTGCTGTTCCTATATGATTATTCCTTAGTGTACTTACTTAGGTTTAGGTTGTTTTTGTGTCGGCATTTAAACACTAGTTCATTATGTTTATTTAGCAGTATGTCTGGATCTTTATGCTTGATTATGAAGATTTTCTCCTTCAGACATAAGTTGCATCTGTCTCTGAAGTTTTGGGGAGTTCTGGCTCTTGATATTATTCTCCACTTTATTTGTGGTGTTAGGCCACTCTCCAATAAAAACCAATAATGATTTGATAGTGCTGTTTGTTTTTTTTTTATTTTTATTTTTGAAGGATTTGCGATGGTTGTATAGTCGGTGTTTCCAATCTTTTGTGATATTCCAATGTATATCTTTTTCTTCAACCTTTTCTTTTGGGGAAAAAATTCATATTTCATATACTGTTCTCTGCCATGCATATTCCCTCAACTGCAGATGTCCTTGTGTTATATATATATATATATATATATATATATATATATATATATATATATATATATATATGTAGGTATAAAATATACATGGAGACAACATGGAGACATGTGGATGTGCGTTCTCTCTGCAGGTGTATATATGTAAAGATGGAAATATACATATATCGTTTCGTGAAAATGTGTGTTTTAGGTGTATATAGGAACTCATAGGCATATATAAGACGATATAGGTATGTGGTTACAAATAGGGGTTAAGACATGTGTAGATAAGAAAATATAAAAGAAGGGCCTAAAAACAACCACGATTTATTAATGAACAAAATCAAAAACAATCACAGGTTCACTTAACGAACAAAAATCAAACGAATAAATGTCAACCTAACAAGCTATAAGATAAAAGCTTTAGTGGAAAAGCACTAAGTATAAATTGATTACTCTTTCAATGTTCTGTCTATAGATCTTTCCAATCGACTGCTTCATAGGAAATACCCAAAACTCCACCGAATTTCAAGTTAATTTCTTCGTAGATTGTTTTTTAAAATTTTAGATATTTATCAAACCTTAACCTCCCAAATATGCACGTTAAAGTAACGCGAACTGACAGCGTCTAAATTTGAATGAAACCTGTCGTGTAATTTATTGGGGTGTTGTTGTAACGCGTCTTCCTTAATGTAGCCTTTATCGACCATTATATTAACCACTTTTATCTAGAGACGAGACGCGTTAGATTAGAGCAACATCCAGCCGACACACTGGGGTTAAAATAGGAAACTAAAATGATACATATGACACACTCACCTCCTCTCTCCCACCTCACTTCCTCACTTCGTTAACTTTGCGTATACTTGATGAGGTCTGTAAAAACCTGTGAATTTTCTTTTCATTCTTCATTTCAGCTTTTGGAAGTAAAGTCTGATGATCCCGACCCTGTTAAAGGGTTTATGGTGAAATTTATTACATGGAATCTTAACGTGGTCTGTCTTATTCAAATATATATATATATATATATATATATATATATATATATATATATATATTTATATATATTTGCATATTACTGTGTATGTATAATATAGCTGTCAGCCGATTGATTCATTCTATTGGGACATACCCTTGTCATTTTATACTAATATCTTGACATATTATATTTCATGTGTACATCATTGTAAATAATATTGCACAACCGACATAAGTACAAAGGAAGTAAATTGTTAAAGGAATTCAAGCAGATACATTTTCAAAACAACATTATTTATGACAGGTAAAATGAAGGCAGATCCTAATAAATTTCAAAGAAGTGTTTGATAAAAGTTACATTCAAAGAGATCGGGGGTTAGAGAGAGAAAAGTGAGAGAACGATATAGCGAAATAACACAGTAAATCGTGAGATAAATGTCTCTATAAAAAAATTAAAAAAATAGCAAAATTATATACAAAAACGTAAAAGAAAGAGCAAAATTTTGGATTTATACATTAATCAAAAGGGAAAGTTGTAAGTACTAATTAAATGTATTTATATAAAAGTTTAATTCCTTCTTTTTTGATATAATTCCTTCATCATCCGTTCATTCCGTAATTTATATGCCTATAATATACATATACATACATACATGTGTATATATATATATATATATATATATATGTATGTAGAGTTAATTTATTCATATTGATGAATATATTCTCATACACTTACCTATGCTTATATATGTATGTTCATATATATGTAGCGTTTGAATCATCAATTTTTTGCACATATGTAAGTATATTAAGGTATAGATATATGTGTGTGTATACGAGAGAGTGGTAGAGAGTCAACTTTTTTGAGTAAAATCAGTATTTTCACATTAAAGAGATTATTACCCAACATTATTTATAAAATGCAAACTCATTCTTATATTTTAAGAGCTATATATTTTAGGATTTCTATCTTATAATATATATCGATAGTTAAAGTATTGTATACACAATAACATTCCGGGCGTCCCAGGTTTTAATCTGTAACAAAATTAAGCTCAACTTACTGTTATTTAATTTACTTATGAACAAATACACATTATAATTAAATAACAGAATCATTCAAATTATCGTCCATATACTGGTATTGATTTATTATTTTAACATTCTTTAAACTTCAATGGGATTTCATCCATTATTATAATTCATAATATAGTTATTACTTTTTTTTTATTTCTTATTGTTCAATTTTACATACAGAGATTTTTCTTCTCTCCGTCATTTCTTTGAAAACTTTTCATTCCCCTGTATTTATTATTATGAAGAATCACCAATTTTCAGCTATATCCATTCAATGGATATGATTATTGTTTTAATCTTAAGATGAATATCTGTCAGTTTTGCAGAATTTCATAATATATTCTCATGATTATAGATTTTAGCTAACAGCAGGATCACTTTATATATCTCTTGACCAAATGACTACAATCACCCATCTCATCAGTTTTGAAGGGACCTGCAATTTCATTGCCTACACATTGCAAGCCAAAGCATGATCTCTTCCTAACAAAAAGTACTTAGACTTATGACTGACTACTCCCAAAAATGTTTTAATCTTTAACTTTGACATTAGTTCCATCAAATGTAACTCCCCCATTCATCAGCAAATATTTTTATTGAAATAATTTTCATACAGTTTCACAACTTAAATCCTTCGCATACCGGGATTTATTTATAGGCGATGATTTGGTTGTTTGTAAATATTATATAATGTTCTTAACATTGTGCATCTCTTTTCATTCAGAAGATTATTTTCATTTTCATATTTTTCAAAGATATTTGATCGGGACATTTTGTAGATTTATCGGCTACATCATCACAGATATCATTTTGGAGACAATCTGACAAACTTTTTGTCTTCTCATTGTTTTTATTGATCTTTCGTCCCTATTCACGTGTGTACTTAACATATTGCTATAACTTTTCTCTTTTGAAGTTAAACATTTCTTACAACACACGGCAACCTGTACACATCTAAAATTAGGAAAATAACATTACTATTTATACTAATACCATAATCATTATGAATGCGGTAATTGCGTGATTAGCGATCAGTCTGACGCCAAAGATTTTAAAATAAGAGTCATAAGGTCACTAAATGAATATATATAATAATCAATAGGGGTCGTTTATTCTTAAATAGAACTTACAGACAAGATATTGATTTAATCACGATAAAGTTTCTCAAATTGAGCATTTACGGTAAATAATACTTCTAAAGAATTAAAACTTCAGTTTTATAGTGAAATCTTTGTGATCCTTGATAAAAAACAAACGTGTAAATCATCCGCTACACACACACAAACACACACAAACACACACAACATACACTTACACACCTCCTATCTCGATTTCTCTGCCTACTATTTTTAAAATGTTTTTCGTTATATTACTTGAATTAAGTTTGTCTTTATTTAATTTTATACATTTCGTTAACTGTATTTCAGAAACAAATCTTTTAGTAGCATCGTGATTTCCACCTGTTGAAAAGTTAAATATTAGGTACAGTTTTTTAGTGGAAACCTAACAAAATACATTGAGAAATAACTATATAGGAAGAATAATATTAAAGGTTACCGTTGTGGAGCACTTCATTGGTTTACAGATTGCCAATATCGGTTTAAAACCTGTCTAACCTGTGCAAGTTGTGCACAAGAGTTCACATTGCAGAGCAAATAAAGGAGGAAAAAACCGTATAAGCTGAATAAAAAAGTCAGGTTACAATTAGACTCTGTTTGATTTATCAATAATGAAACCTATATACTTGAAAAAAAATTAAATAAACCTACCATGCTAAAAATGGGCAAAATATCTAAGTCTGTGACATATAAAAATATTATGTTTCAGGGTGAAATTATCGCGAAGGTTACTTTGAACGGAACAACCAAAAAATTGAAAATGTTCGTTTTAAAAAACACAGGCAATCTATTTGCCACAGATTGGATGTAGCAGTTCAATCTATGGTATTTGCCAATTAATGCTTGTTTTCAGAAAATAGAAAATCTGACGACCGAGTCAGATAAACTAAGAAATGAATTAAAAGAAAACTCCCCCGAGGTCTTTTCGGCTGACCTTGGTAGATGCAAAAAGATGTCAGCAAAATTTCAGTTAAAAGAAAACACTCAACCAATATTTAAGAAGAAAAGGAATGTGCCTTTCGACTCGTTAGAGGAAACAGACAAAGAATTAGACAGACTTGCAGAGACTGACATTTTATCTAAAGTGGAATATAGCCAATGGGCAGCACAAGTAGGGTATGTAAAGAAGAAGTCTAAGGAAATCCACGTGTGAGCAGATTTTTCTACAGGACTAAACGCAGCACTAAAAGATTATTACTACCCACTTCCAAGCCGGAAGAAGATTTTACAACACTTAATGGAGGCAAGTTCTTTTTGAAAAACGACGTCAGCGAAGCTTATCTCCCGATACCCGTTGAAGAAGAAAGCTCATAATTACTATGTATAAATATACATAGTTTTTTATACAAATTTTAAAGGCTTGCATTTGAGTCAAATTCGCACCAGCCATTTTTTCAGCGGGTTATGGACACCATGCTATCAAATTTTGACTTTTCAATGGCTTACCTAGACGACATCTTGATAAACAGTAAAAGCTTGGAACAATACTGGGGGACACATCCACAAATTATTTTCACGAATACAAGACTATGAAAAAAAATAAAGGAAGGAAATGTGAGTTATAAAATGAAAGAAATCAAATATTTGGGTCACATCATAGACAAAGACGGTAGGAGACCGGACCCAGAAAGGGCTACTGCAATTAAGGAAATGCCGGCTCCTGAAAACGACACAGCGCTACAGAACTTTTGGGGGTTAGCTAGTTACAACCAAGCGTTGATCCCAAATATGCATAACTTCCGAGTCCCGCTGAACGAGCTTTTAAGAAAAGATAAGGTTTGGAATTGGACACCCAAATGCCAGGAGGCATTCGAGAAAAATACAAAATCCTAACATCGGATTTATTCTTTGAATTTACGACCCGAACCTCGAGATCATAGTTGCTAGCGACGCAGCTCCCATGGAAGAGGAGCGTGCATCCTTCATAAAATGCCAGATGGAACGCAAAAGCCATGGCTCATGCATCAAGGACCCTGATCCCAGCGGAAAATAACTATTCCCAAATAGAAAAAGAAGCATTAGCAATCATATTCGCAGTCACGACATTTCACCGTTACAAAGACGGAAGATTTTTCACATTACGAACAGATCATAAACCGTCATTCAGTATTTTCGGATCAAAAAAAAGATTCTTCGGTTATACGGCAAACAGACTGCTGAGGGGGGGATAGTTCTCCTAAATTACAACTTGCAGTTGGAATACCTCCCCTCGAAAAAGAATCTGTCACGCTGACGGACTTTCTAGACTGGTTCCAAGACAGAGAAAACCCTTAGAATATTCTGTTATCGCTTCACTACGAACTGAGGAGGAAATAAAAACTTTATTATGTAGCACTATAAGAGAACTTCCTGTGACGCTACAAGAAATAAAACATGAAGCCCGCAATGATGAATTCATTAGCGTAACAAAAACAAAAATTTCAGAGAAGGACCAACACATATCAGACAGTTTTTTTCCTCTGACGATTTCCTATAAAACGAGAGAGTCGTCATTCAAAAACATACAGAAGAGAATCTTGAAGGATTAAAAAAATATAGGGCATCCGGGGAAAAATAGGGTGAAAAGTCTAATGGCCAGCTACGTATACTGGCCTAAAATGGACCACGACATCGAAAATATGGTCCACACATGCAAGTGTTGTGCATTGGCGGCAAAAGCACAACCTATCACACATAAACCGTGGCCAAGGACGCACCGACATTGGTCAAGGATCCATGTGGACTTTGCGGGACCCCTAGAGGGATTCTACTATCTAATTGTAGTAGATAGTTTTTCTAAATGGCCAGAAGTGTTCCGATGTAAAAATCCCACTACAGAGGCAACAATAATCTACCTTCACGAATTATTCGTTCGTTTTGGGGTAGTAGATTGCTTGGTGACAACAGAACTCAATTTACTTCGACCGACTTTAAAGAGTTCTGCGATTTTTTACAGATAAAACACATTACGAAACTCCATATCACCCGAGATCGAATGGTCAAGCAGAACACTTCGTAAAGCAGAAATAATGTTTGCGCGTAAAATAAGATCCGTTTTTGATAAATTGCTGCCCAAACAAACAAAACAAGCTCCGACCTCTATTGTACCAAGGGAAAAATACAGCCCAGGGGAAAAAGTATTCTTCAAGATGTTTAAAAATGGCACATCTTTCTGGGAACCTGGTACGGTAGAAAGGAGGATTGGAAGTCTGATCTGCATAATCCAAGGCCATGGTTTCTCTCATAAGAGACACATGAATCAAACCTGGAAACGACAGTTAGATGATTGCAACAGTACTACCCAGGTAGAAGTTATGGATACCATTTACGACAACTTCGACATACAAAGACCCAAAGCATCTCCAGAACCGCGACGATATAAAAGAAATCGGAAGTCCACGGACCCTCTCGTCATCAATCCAAAAAGGAAATGATATTGAAACTCTTGCAGAGGTAAAGGATTGGGAGCTGGTGTTATGGGATCTACATTATTATGGACTCGTTCTATTACTATATTATGTCTCTCAAGAGAGCTGTCTACAGTTGACTAAAGTTGACTATGTGTACGACTTCTGTCAAACTCTCTGTCTTGGCAGAAAGGAACGCAGACGAAGCTTTGTCGATGGGAAAAGTCTCGTCCGAGGAGGTAGACATCAAAACCCGTCTAGAAAAGTTCCCTGGTTATATTTTTGGTCATTTCTTTTGTCGGTTTTTGAAATTTTTTACATTAAACTCGGCTTTGTCACACACATTCCTCCTGTTTCAATTATTATTTTCTATTGTTGACGATATAACACGGTTGACTATATGTGTACGATATTCATGTCGAACTATGCTTTTTGTAGAGATATTTAAAGACGACCTTTTTTTTTTGTCGTCCGGGGATTTTATAAAATTAAAAAAAAACCGTCTAGCCGGGTTCAAATGGTATATTTTTGGGGCAAGCCTATGGGCTCGTAGAAACCAACATTAAACTCGCCTTTTTTGTAAATAATCAGTTTTCACTAATTTGCTTAATTCGAGTTTTCTTTCGGACCTATTCTGGGTCCACATATATATTAATATATATATATATATATATATATATATATATATATATATATACACGTTTCATTAAATAATATAGACACGTGTTGTCTATTCATTTTATGTAAAATTTTTTGGTATCTTCTGATAAGTTTGATAACATTATCATTAACCGAAAAAAGAAATTCACAATATTTATCCATTATTTTTTTAATATAATCTAAGCTTTCGGCTTACTCAAGCCATTATCAAAGATGTAATTACAAACATATCAAACAATATACGGACACGACAGTGATGATAGTCTGTCATTGTTTTGTTTACATAGTGGATCACTTTGCAACGATGAACACGCGCATATAAGACGCTAGAAGCGAAAATCGCACTGCATCTCATGACGTCACACATGACTACACGAGAGTGAATTGGAGAATGAAATAAGGAAAGCTGTTGGTATAAAACCAATGGCTTCTGTTACCAATTATAGAAATTATAGACATTTAAGAATATTTGTAGAGATGCCATAGTTGATTTTGTTTAGGTTGGGTTTTTATGTTTGATGTATAATGCTTCAAGTATTTTTAGTTTTTTGTCTATTGTTTTCATGTCGAAGTATAGTTTTTGTTTTCTTTGACAAGTATTTACGGAATTTGTATTCAAGGGCAGGCATGTTGTTTTAAATGCTTAATAATGTTAGAGTTTTCATTAAAATACTAAGTGTGAATAGCCTTGAGTTGCTTTTATATGATATATGGAGTTAAAACAGGAAATATTCCATGATTATAATTTATTAAATTCGAACAGATAATTTTCAATCCAATTCATCAAATTAAATTTCAAGATGTTATATATATATATATATATATATATATATATATATATATATATGTATTTGTGTGTGTGAGTGTATGTGTCTGTGTCTGTGTCAGTGAGTTTATGTAATTACAATTTCAAATTTCATTATATATAATTTCAGCGGACTTATATTTTTGTTAGGTACCTCCATGAAATCGCTAAAAAAAAGAGCATAGCTTGATGAAAAAGACGCCAAAACTTGCCGAAAAACAAAATTTTATTGTCTAAATGCTTATGTTATTATTAAGAGGAAAGACCAACGTTTTTTTTAATTATTTTAAAAAAAAATTTTCCTTTTTTAGAACATTCTAAATTTTGATTAAAAAAACTTTTTTCTATTTGTATCAGCGGAACTAGTAAATAACATAGACAATTTTTAGCACGTTTTTTTGGTATGACACACATTAATTTTGGAAAATCTTGTTCAAAAATAAAAATAATTATCGGATGTTAATGAAACTTTCAGAAACTATTCACAGATGATCGAAATTATTATAAATATGTTTTTTTTATTAAAGTCATGGTAGAAATATTTTTTAAATATTTTTACCCCCCCCATAACTAATTTTTGAAAACGCTAGAAATTGATCGCATCGGTTTTAGTGATTACAATAATTAAAAAGCACAGGGCTTTGAGGAATGCAAATCATGTTTTTTTTTTTTTAATTGATACGCAGGACCTGAAAATCAGCTCTGAATTGTAACATACAAAACTCAATAAAACAAATATATTATTTAATTTCAAATGCTTTTTATTTGCTTTTAGTTGTTTTTTATGAATATGGACAATATTTTCTGAAAGCAAAAAAATTTTTCGATGAAAAATGAATTTTTAATACAATTATTTGTTATTTCATTAATTATAATAGATTTTTACATTTAAGTTGTTAAAATATTATAAAATTAGTTAAAAAGCACATCGGCTTTCATAAGTGTCCTTATGAGATAGATCTTTTTTTAGCGCGTTGTAAATTGTATCATTTTGACTAATCAGAAGACCCCAGTAATTAAGAAATGTAATTTTGTGTTTATAATCGAGCTGTAATTATAAAATACGGAAGACCAACCAGAATATAATTAAGTTGCGTTATTTGAGTTAAGCATTGTTCTCCGCTGTTAAGGCCTTTACTTTTGTGAAACACGTGTGGAGAAGTTAATTTGATTTTTCAATTTCAACTGAGAAGGGTACCTACAAGTATCAGTATCATCTTATGAAATTTATATGATCTTATTTTTATATTAATCTCAGTTACTGATTTTTTTCCATAAATGAAATATCAAAATTAATAATAAAATGAATGCAAATACAAATAACAGTAAAATGTAATAAATGTACATAAAATTATAGTATTTTATGTACAATTCTGATAAAATTTCATAAGAAAGGTACCTATAAATTAATTAGATACCTTTCTTAAGAAATATGAAATTTAATGTCACTCTTAACAGTTTTATTTTAATTTCTTTACAATATATTTCCCATAAAGCATCATAAACGTAAAGGTGAAAGTTAAGTCCCAAAAAAAAAAAAAATTAGACCGCTTGAAAGTTTTCGTTAAAATAACAGGGTAAATAATTTGTTCACGTAAATGTAAATTATTTCACTTTTCTCCTTCCGTAGAACAAATTAGCCTCATGGAATTCGTAAATATATCATTCATCACATGTCAAGAGACGCGAAAGTTTATGACCTGCTTTGTTTTATTTTCAAATTACATCTTTTGGCACAAAAGCTTGTTAATTTTGGTTCAAAATATTTTAAATAAACATTATAATTTCTGATTTTCTTAAAATAAGTTTTGAAAAAATGATAATTGATATTT
>CAHIKZ030005366.1:0-12099 GCA_903632075.3 Acanthosepion pharaonis
GCGGTCGGGGGGGCCCCCCGGGCACCTCCTCGGGCAGCCTTCCTAAGGCGAACGAGTCCGAAGAACGCCACTCGGACCGCACAGTTCGGGCTGTGGGCCATGACACTGTTCAGGCACGACGCACGTCCGGCTACGGCAAACAAGGCATTCGACGAACTTGGCATTTAACGATTCTACGGGACTTCGACATGCCTCGTAATGCCTACGGAGTCCCGTCAGGCAACAGGCCTTGGACTAGCCGCCTCTTGAAGGCGCACGGGTCCGGCACGAAACAGGCTTAAAAAATTACCTTGACTCGCCTCTAATGCGTGCGGGAGTCCGGCCACGGCAAACGAAGGCCCCTGACGTGCTCCACTGGGTGGTGGTTACTCGTTAGCGCATGCAGGACGTCGCGCAAACAGGCAACGAGAATCGACGACGAGGGTAACTCTGTGATACTCGAGCTGCGTCGTAATCGTCGTCCCGGAGTCCGCGCGCCACGGGCCCCTGCTTCCCTTCCCGGACTTTACCGTGGTGTTCTAGGCGCGTGCAAATCCGTGCTAGGCAAATGAAGGCCGTCGACGGAGAAGCCACACCGCTCGGCACAGGGACGGCGTCGCCGGGCCTTTGTCGATTCTTCGTCGTTTGTCCAGCCCGACACTTCCTCTCCGCCGCGCCACCGCCGTCCTCCGGGCCGGCCCTTCGCTTTCGCAACGAATGCCTCTTAAGAATTCGCATTCTTAATCGATCGGAGTGACTAAACGAAGCCTACGCAACCAATCGCATTGGCATTTATTGAATTTATTATTTTCAGAAACGAATCTCAACTTGTCCGAAAAGTAATTTTGCGTACCGAGGCAGGGCGCGACGCCGCTTACAGCAGCTAAGGGCCAACGAAGCTACCGCACTTACCTGCGAAGGCGCATTGCGGAGTCCGGCTACAGTAACGGCCTTCCAAACAGTTGGGCAGGTGTCCAGGCCATTCAGGCTGATCACGCCCTACGGCAACGAAGGCATTCGACGAACTTGGCGTTTAGCGATTCTGCAGGACTTCGCATGCCCACCTGCGCTTACAGGACCCGGGTCGACAAACGAAGGCTTTACGGGACTTACCACATGCCTCTTAAGCGCATTACAGGAGCCGCCCGGTAAACAAGGCCTCCTAAATTCCACGACTTACCTTCCTAAACGCATTCAGGGAGTCCGGCTACGGTAAACGAAAGGCCGTCCAGACTGAGCCTTGACTGATGGCCCGGCACGTTCAGGCGACGCACGTCCGGCTTTCAGCGACAAGCGCTCATTCAGGACGTCATTCGTTACGGGACTACGGCCATCGTAATGCGCATTACGATCGGGAGCAGCGGAGGCCTACACTTTCCCTTCCAGGGACTTTCGCACGTGGTGCCATAAAGCGCAGTGCGGATCCGGCTAACACAATAGGCCGTCGAATCGCTCTTGCACCCAGAGTACCGCTTCGCCTACCATTCGCCCGTCGTCGTCGTGTCGTCACGGCGCCCTTCCGCCCGCCACCGGCCCCGTCCGGCCGCTCTCCTTTCGTCTTTAGAACGAATGCGGTTCGGTAACAAGGCCGCTTTCAAATTTCCTGTGTCAGCAACTATACAGCTTAAATCAAGGCACGACAATCAATAGGTTAGATTTGTTGAATTGTATTTTTGAATTTTCCCAACGAATCTACTTCGTCCGAAGTAATTTCGCCGAACGGCCTGCCGGCGACGACGCCGTCCGGCTTGCAAACGAAGGCCGCTCTGTAGACTACCACTTCCCTTTGGCGCATTCGGAGGCCATCACGGACGGCACCGGAACTGCCCGGTTGGTCCCATGACCACTGTTCAGGCCGCCCCCTTCGCTACGCAAACGAGGCTTGCCGAACTTAGGCATTTACGATTACGGACTTACGATCTCGTAATGCGCAGACAACTCGGCAAGCAAGGCCTTCTACGGCTACGAGCCTCTTAAGGCCATTCAGGGTCCGCTACGTAACAGGCCTGACAAAAGTACGCAATGCTCGAGTCTGTTGCAGTCCTTCGTTCGCGGACGCCGTACTCCCGAAATGCGCATTACGAGTAAAATGCGCGAGTCCGTTGCAGTCCTTCGTTCGCGGTCGCCGTACGCCCGAAATGCGCATTACGAGTTAAATGCGCGAGTCCGTTGCAGTCCTTCGTTCGCGGTCGCCGTACGCCCGAAACGCACATTACGAGTTAAAAGCGCGAGTCCGTTGCAGTTCTTCGTCCGCGGACACCGTATGTCCGAAATGCGCATTACGAGGTGAATGCGCTAGTCGGTTGCAGTCCTTCGTTCGCGGACGCCGTACGCACGAAACGCGCATTACGAGTTAAAAGCGCGAGTCCGTTGTAGTCCTTCGTCCGCGGTCGCCGTATGTCCGCAATGCGCATTACGAGGTAAATGCGCTAGTCAGTTGCAGTCCTTCGTCCGCGGTCGCCGTACTCCCGAAATGCGCATTACGAGGTAAATGCGCTAGTCAGTTGCAGTCCTTCGTCCGCGGTCGCCGTTCGCGGTCCCGTACTCCCGCAATGCGCATTACGAGGTAAATGCGCGAGTCCGTTGCAGTCCTTCGTTCGCGGTCGCCGTAGTCCTTCGTCCGGTCGAAATGCGCATTACGAGGTAAATGCGCGAGTCCGTTGCAGTCCTTCGTTCGCGGTCGCCGTACTCCCGAAATGCGCATTACGAGGTAAATGCGCGAGTCCGTTGCAGTCCTTCGTTCGCGGTCGCCGTACTCCCGAAATGCGCATTACGAGGTAAATGCGCGAGTCCGTTGCAGTCCTTCGTTCGCGGTCGCCGTACTCCCGAAATGCGCATTACGAGGTAAATGCGCGAGTCCGTTGCAGTCCTTCGTTCGCGGTCGCCGTACTCCCGAAATGCGCATTACGAGGTAAATGCGCGAGTCCGTTGCAGTCCTTCGTTCGCGGTCGCCGTACTCCCGAAATGCGCATTACGAGGTAAATGCGCGAGTCCGTTGCAGTCCTTCGTTCGCGGTCGCCGTACTCCCGAAATCGTTAAATGCGCGGTCGCCGTCCTTCGTTCCGCGGTCGCCCCGAAATGCGCATTACGAGGTAAATGCGCGAGTCCGTTGCAGTCCTTCCTCCGCGGTCGCGAGTCCGTAGTCCTTTCGTCCGCGGTCGCCGTACTCCCGAAATGCGCATTACGAGGTAAATGCGCGAGTCCGAGTCCTTCCGCGGTCGCCGTACTCCCGAAATGCGCATTACGAGGTAAATGCGCGAGTCCGCGGTCGCGGTCGCCGTACTCCCGAAATGCGCATTACGAGGTAAATGCGCGAGTCCGAGTCCTTCCTCCGCGGTCGCCGTCCCGAAATGCGCATTACGAGGTAAATCCGAGTTTGCAGTCCTTCCTCCGCGGTCGCCGTACTCCCGAAATGCGCATTACGAGGTAAATGCGCGAGTCCGTTGCAGTCCTTCGTCCGCGGTCGCCGTACTCCCGAAATGCGCATTACGAGGTAAATGCGCGAGTCCGTTGCAGTCCTTCGTCCGCGGTCGCCGTACTCCCGAAATGCGCATTACGAGGTAAATGCGCGAGTCCGTTGCAGTCCTTCGTCCGCGGTCGCCGTACTCCCGAAATGCGCATTACGAGGTAAATGCGCGAGTCCGTTGCAGTCCTTCCTCCGCGGTCGCCGTACTCCCGAAATGCGCATTACGAGGTAAATGCGCGAGCGCGAGTCGCGGTTGCACCGAAATCCTTCGAGTTAAATCGCGAGTCCGTTCGTCCTTCGTTCCGCGGTCGCCGTACTCCCGAAATGCGCATTACGAGGTAAATGCGCGAGTCCGTTGCAGTCCTTCCTCCGCGGTCGCCGTACTCCCGAAATGCGCATTACGAGGTAAATGCGCGAGTCCGTTGCAGTCCTTCGTCCGCGGTCGCCGTACTCCCGAAATGCGCATTACGAGGTAAATGCGCGAGTCCGTTGCAGTCCTTCGTCCGCGGTCGCCGTACTCCCGAAATGCGCATTACGAGGTAAATGCGCGAGTCCGTTGCAGTCCTTCCTCCGCGGTCGCCGTACTCCCGAAATGCGCATTACGAGGTAAATGCGCGAGTCCGTTGCAGTCCTTCGTCCGCGGTCGCCGTACTCCCGAAATGCGCATTACGAGGTCCGCGGAGTCCGTTGCAGCCGCGGTCGCCGTACTCCCGAAATGCGCATTACGAGGTAAATGCGCGAGTCCGTTGCAGTCCTTCCAGTCCTTCGTCCGCGGTCGCCGTACTCCCGAAATGCGCATTACGAGGTAAATGCGCGAGTCCGTTGCAGTCCGTTCCGCGGTCGCCGTTCGAAATGCGCATTACGAGGTAAATCGCCGTTGCACTCCTTCCTCCGCGGTCGCCGTACTCCCGAAATGCGCATTACGAGGTAAATGCGCGAGTCCGTTGCAGTCATTCGTTCGCGGTCGCCGTACTCCCGAAATGCGCATTACGAGGTAAATGCGGTCGCGAGTCCGTTGCAGTCCTTCGTTCCGCGGTCGCCGTACTCCCGAAATGCGCATTACGAGGTAAATGCGCGAGTCCGTTGCAGTCCTTCGTCCGCGGTCGCCGTACTCCGAAATGCGCATTACGAGGTAAATGCGCGAGTCCGTTGCAGTCCTTCGTCCGCGGTCGCCGTACTCCCGAAATGCGCATTACGAGGTAAATGCGCGAGTCCGTTGCAGTCCTTCCTTCGTTCGAAATGCGCGGTCGCCGTCGAGTAAATGCGCGGTCGTTGCAGTCCTCCCGAAATGCGCATTACGAGGTAAATGCGCGAGTCCGTTGCAGTCCTTCGTCCGCGGTCGCCGTACTCCCGAAATGCGCATTACGAGGTAAATGCGCGAGTCCGTTGCAGTCCTTCGTCCGCGGTCGCCGTACTCCCGAAATGCGCATTACGAGGTAAATGCGCGAGTCCGTTGCAGTCCTTCGTCCGCGGTCGCCGTACTCCCGAAATGCGCATTACGAGGTAAATGCGCGAGTCCGTTGCAGTCCTTCGTCCGCGGTCGCCGTACTCCTGAAATGCGCATTACGAGGTAAATGCGCGAGCGCGAGTCCTTCGTCCGCGGTCCGTCCCGAAATGCGCATTACAGAGTCCCTTCCTCCGCGGTCGCCGTACTCCCGAAATGCGCATTACGAGGTAAATGCGCGAGTCCGTTGCAGTCCTTCGTCCGCGGTCGCCGTACTCCCGAAATGCGCATTACGAGGTAAATGCGCGAGTCCGTTGCAGTCCTTCCTCCGCGGTCGCCGTACTCCCGAAATGCGCATTACGAGGTAAATGCGCGAGTCCGTTGCAGTCCTTCGTCCGCGGTCGCCGTACTCCCGAAATGCGCATTACGAGGTAAATGCGCGAGTCCGTTGCAGTCCTTCCTCCGCGGTCGCCGTACTCCCGAAATGCGCATTACGAGGTAAATGCGCGAGTCCGTTGCAGTCCTTCGTCCGCGGTCGCCGTACTCCCGAAATGCGCATTACGAGGTAAATGCGCGAGTCCGTTGCAGTCCTTCGTCCGCGGTCGCCGTACTCCCGAAATGCGCATTACGAGGTAAATGCGCGAGTCCGTTGCAGTCCTTCGTCCGCGGTCGCCGTACTCCCGAAATGCGCATTACGAGGTAAATGCGCGAGTCCGTTGCAGTCCTTCGTCCGCGGTCGCCGTACTCCCGAAATGCGCATTACGAGGTAAATGCGCGAGTCCGTTGCAGTCCTTCGTCCGCGGTCGCCGTACTCCCGAAATGCGCATTACGAGGTAAAAATCGCGGTCGCCATTCCCGAAATGCGCATTACGAGGTTAAATGCGCGAGTCCGTTGCAGTCCTTCCTCCGCGGTCGCCGTACTCCCGAAATGCGCATTACGAGGTAAATGCGAGCGAGTCCGTTCGCGGTGCCAGAAATCCATTCGTCCGCGGTCGCCGTCCGCTCGCCCCGAAATGCGCATTACGAGGTAAATGCGCGAGTCCGTTGCAGTCCTTCGTCCGCGGTCGCCGTACTCCCGAAATGCGCATTACGAGGTAAATGCGCGAGTCCGTTGCAGTCCTTCGTCCGCGGTCGCCGTACTCCCGAAATGCGCATTACGAGGTAAATGCGCGAGTCCGTTGCAGTCCTTCGTCCGCGGTCGCCGTACTCCCGAAATGCGCATTACGAGGTAAATGCGCGAGTCCGTTGCAGTCCTTCGTCCGCGGTCGCCGTACTCCCGAAATGCGCATTACGAGGTAAATGCGCGAGTCCGTTGCAGTCCTTCGTCCGCGGCGAGTCCTTCGTCCGCGGTCGCCGTACTCCCGAAATGCGCATTACGAGGTTAAATGCGCGGTCGTTGCAGTCCTTCGTCCGCGGTCGCCATACTCCCGAAATGCGCATTACGAGGTAAATGCGCGAGTCCGTTGCAGTCCTTCGTTCGCGGTCGCCGTACTCCCGAAATGCGCATTACGAGGTAAATGCGCGAGTCCGTTGCAGTCCTTCCTCCGCGGTCGCCGTACTCCCGAAATGCGCATTACGAGGTAAATGCGCGAGTCCGTTGCAGTCCTTCGTCCGGTTCCTCGAAATGCGCGGTCGTCCGTGCAGTCCTTCTCCCGAAATGCGCATTACGAGGTAAATGCGCGAGTCCGTTGCAGTCCTTCGTCCGCGGTCGCCGTACTCCCGAAATGCGCATTACGAGGTAAATGCGCGAGTCCGTTGCAGTCCTTCGTCCGCGGTCGCCGTACTCCCGAAATGCGCATTACGAGGTAAATGCGCGAATCCTTCCTCCGCGGTCGCCGTACTCCCTGAAATGCGCATTACGAGGTAAATGCGCTAGTCAGTTGCAGTCCTTCGTCCGCGGTCGCCGTACTCCCGAAATGCGCATTACGAGGTAAATGCGCGAGTCCGTTGCAGTCCTTCGTCCGCGGTCGCCGTACTCCCGAAATGCGCATTACGAGGTAAATGCGCGAGTCCGTTGCAGTCCTTCGTTCGCGGTCGCCGTACTCCCGAAATGCGCATTACGAGGTAAATGCGCGAGTCCGTTGCAGTCCTTCGTCCGCGTTCGCCGTACTCCCGAAATGCGCATTACGAGGTAAATGCGCGAGTCCGTTGCAGTCCTTCGTCCGCGGTCGCCGTACTCCCGAAATGCGAGGTAAATGCGTCGAGTCGAGGTAAATGCGCGTCCGTCTTCGTCCGCGGTCGCCGTTGAAATGCGCATTACGAGGTAAATCCGAGTTCAGTCCTTCGTTCGCGGTCGCCGTACTCCCGAAATGCGCATTACGAGGTAAATGCGCGAGTCCGTTGCAGTCCTTCGTCCGCGGTCGCCGTACTCCCGAAATGCGCATTACGAGGTAAATGTCGTTGCAGTCCTTCGTCCGCGGTCGCCGTCCGAAATGCGAAATGCGCATTACGAGGTAAATCCTTCTTCCGCGGTCGCCGTACTCCCGAAATGCGCATTACGAGGTAAATGCGCGAAGTCCATTACGAGTCCGAGTTCGTTTCGCGGTCGCCGTACTCCCGAAATGCGCATTACGAGGTAAATGCGCGAGTCCGTTGCAGTCCTTCGTCCGCGGTCGCCGTTGAAAATGCGCATTACGAGGTAAATGCGCGAGTCCGTTGCAGTCCTTCGTCCGCGGTCGCCGTACTCCCGAAATGCGCATTACGAGGTAAATGCGCGAGTCCGTTGCAGTCCTTCGTCCGCGGTCGCCGTACTCCCGAAATGCGCATTACGAGGTAAATGCGCGAGTCCGTTGCAGTCCTTCGTCCGCGGTCGCCGTACTCCCGAAATGCGCATTACGAGGTAAATGCGCGAGTCCGTTGCAGTCCTTCGTCCGCGGTCGCCGTACTCCCGAAATGCGCATTACGTAAAGGTAAATGCGCGAGTCCGTTGCAGTCCTTCGTCCGCGGTCGCCGTACTCCCGAAATGCGCATTACGAGGTAAATGCGCGAGTCCGTTGCAGTCCTTCGTCCGCGGTCGCCGTACTCCCGAAATGCGCATTACGAGGTAAATGCGCGAGTCCGTTGCGGTCGCCTTCCCGAAATCCGCGGTCGCCGGTCGCCGTACTCCCGAAATGCGCATTACGAGGTAAATGCGCGAGTCCGTTGCAGTCCTTCGTCCGCGGTCGCCGTACTCCCGAAATGCGCATTACGAGGTAAATGCGCGAGTCCGTTGCAGTCCTTCGTCCGCGGTCGCCGTACTCCCGAAATGCGCATTACGAGGTAAATGCGCGAGTCCGTTGCAGTCCTTCGTCCGCGGTCGCCGTACTCCCGAAATGCGCATTACGAGGTAAATGCGCGAGTCCGTTGCAGTCCTTCGTCCGCGGTCGCCGTACTCCCGAAATGCGCATTACGAGGTAAATGCGAGTCCGTTGCAGTCCTTCGTCCGCGGTCGCCGTACTCTCCCGAAATGCGCATTACGAGGTAAATGCGAGTCCGAGTCCGGTCGCAGAAATCGAGTCCGTTGATCCACGAGTCCTTCGTCCGCGGTCGCCGTACTCCCGAAATGCGCATTACGAGGTAAATGCGCGAGTCCGAGTCGGTCGTTTCCTGAAATGCGCATTACGAGGTAAATCCTTCCGTTGCAGTCCGTCCGCGGTCGCCGTACTCCCGAAATGCGCATTACGAGGTAAATGCGCGAGTCCGTTGCAGTCCTTCGTCCGCGGTCGCCGTACTCCCGAAATGCGCATTACGAGGTAAATGCGCGAGTCCGTTGCAGTCCTTCGTCCGCGGTCGCCGTACTCCCGAAATGCGCATTACGAGGTAAATGCGCGAGTCCGTTGCAGTCCTTCGTCCGCGGTCGCCGTACTCCCGAAATGCGCATTACGAGGTAAATGCGCGAGTCCGTTGCAGTCCTTCGTCCGCGGTCGCCGTACTCCCGAAATGCGCATTACGAGGTAAATGCGCGAGTCGCGGTTGCGAAGTCGCATTACGAGGTAAATGCGCGAGTCCGCGGTCGCCGTACTCCCGAAATGCGCATTACGAGGTAAATGCGCGAGTCCGTTGAGTCCGCGGTTGCAGAAATCCGAGGTAAATGCGCGAGTCCGTTGCAGTCCTTCCGCGGTCGCCGTACTCCCGAAATGCGCATTACGAGGTAAAGGTAAATGCGCGAGTCCGTTGCAGTCCTTCGTCCGCGGTCGCCGTACTCCCGAAATGCGCATTACGAGGTAAATGCGCGAGTCCGTTGCAGTCCTTCGTTCGCGGTCGCCGTACTCCCGAAATGCGCATTACGAGGTAAATGCGAGTCCGTTGCAGTCCTTCGTCCGCGGTCGCCGTACTCCCGAAATGCGCATTACGAGGTAAATGCGCGAGTCCGTTGCAGTCCTTCGTCCGCGGTCGCGGTCGCGAGGTTAAATGCGCGAGTCCGTTGCAGTCCTTCGTCCGCGAAATGCGCATTACGAGGTAAATGCGCGAGTCCGTTGCAGTCCTTCGTCCGCGGTCGCCGTACTCCCGAAATGCGCATTACGAGGTAACGAGTCCGTTAAGTCCTTCGTCCGCGGTCGCGCGAAAGCATTCCGTAAATGCGCGAGTCCGTTCAGTCCTTCGTTCCGCGGTCGCCGTACTCCCGAAATGCGCATTACGAGGTAAATGCGCGAGTCCGTTGCAGTCCTTCGTCCGCGGTCGCCGTACTCCCGAAATGCGCATTACGAGGTAAATGCGCGAGTCCGTTGCAGTCCTTCGTCCGCGGTCGCCGTACTCCCGAAATGCGCATTACGAGGTAAATGCGCGAGTCCGTTGCAGTCCTTCGTCCGCGGTCGCCGTACTCCCGAAATGCGCATTACGAGGTAAATGCGCGAGTCCGTTGCAGTCCTTCGTTCCGCGGTCGCCGTACTCCCGAAATGCGCGAAATGCGCAGTCCGAGTCCTTCGTCCGCGGTCGCCGAGTCCGAAATGCGCATTACGAGGTAAATGCGCGAGTCCGTTCAGTCCTTCCTCCGCGGTCGCCGTACTCCTGAAATGCGCATTACGAGGTAAATGCGCGAGTCCGTTGCAGTCCTTCCTCCGCGGTCGCCGTACTCCCGAAATGCGCATTACGAGGTAAATGCGCGAGTCCGTTGCAGTCCTTCGTCCGCGGTCGCCGTACTCCCGAAATGCGCATTACGAGGTAAATGCGCGAGTCCGTTGCAGTCCTTCCTCCGCGGTCGCCGTACTCCCGAAATGCGCATTACGAGGTAAATGCGCGAGTCCGTTGCAGTCCTTCGTTCGCGGTCGCCGTACTCCCGAAATGCGCATTACGGTAAATGCGCGAGTCCGTTGCAGTCCTTCCTCCGCGGTCGCCGTACTCCGAAAATGAAATGCGCATTACGAGGTAAATGCGCGAGTCCGTTGCAGTCCTTCGTCCGCGGTCGCCGTACTCCCGAAATGCGCATTACGAGGTAAATGCGCGAGTCCGTTGCAGTCCTTCCTCCGCGGTCGCCGTACTCCCGAAATGCGCATTACGAGGTAAATGCGCGAGTCCGTTGCAGTCCTTCCTCCGCGGTCGCCGTACTCCCGAAATGCGCATTACGAGGTAAATGCGCGAGTCCGTTGCAGTCCTTCCTCCGCGGTCGCCGTACTCCCGAAATGCGCATTACGAGGTAAATGCGCGAGTCCGTTGCAGTCCTTCGTTCGCGGTCGCCGTACTCCCGAAATGCGCATTACGAGGTAAATGCGCGAGTCCGAAATCCGCGGTCGCATTACGAAATGCGCATTACGAGGTAAATGCGCGAGTCCGTTGCAGTCCTTCGTCCGCGGTCGCCGTACTCCCGAAATGCGCATTACGAGTTAAAAAGTCCTTCCTCCGCGCGAAATGCGCATTACGAGGTAAATGCGCGAGTCCGTTGCAGTCAGTCCTTCCGTTGTCCGCGGTCGCCGTACTCCCGAAATGCGCATTACGAGTTAAATGCGCGAGTCCGTTGCAGTCCTTCCTCCGCGGTCGCCGTACTCCCGAAATGCGCATTACGAGGTAAATGCGCGAGTCAGTTGCAGTCCTTCGTCCGCGGTCGCCGTACTCCCGAAATGCGCATTACGAGGTAAATGCGCGAGTCCGTTGCAGTCCTTCCGTCCGCGGTCGCCGTACTCCCGAAATGCGCATTACGAGGTAAATGCGCGAGTCCGTTGCAGTCCTTCCTTCGCCGTCCGCGGTCGCCGTAAATGCTCGAGTCCGTTGAAATGCGCATTACGAGGTAAATGCGCGAGTCCGTTGCAGTCCTTCGTCCGCGGTCGCCGTACTCCCTGAAATGCGCATTACGAGGTAAATGCGCGAGTCCGTTGCAGTCCTTCGTTCCGCGGTCGCCGTACTCCTGAAATGCGCATTACGAGGTAAATGCGCGAGTCCGTTGAGTCTTCGTCCGCGGTCGCCGTCCCTGAAATGCGCATTACGAGGTAAATGCGCGGTCGTTGTAGTCCTTCTCCCGGTCGCCGTACTCCCGAAATGCGCATTACGAGGTAAATGCGCGAGTCCGTTGCAGTCCTTCCTCCGCGGTCGCCGTACTCCCGAAATGCGCATTACGAGGTAAATGCGCGAGTCCGTTGCAGTCCTTCCTCCGCGGTCGCCGTACTCCCGAAATGCGCATTACGAAATGCGCGATTACTCCGCGGTCGGTCCCGAAATGCGCATTACGAGGTAAATGCGAGTCCGTTGCAGTCCTTCCTCCGCGGTCGCCGTACTCCCGAAATGCGCATTACGAGGTAAATGCGCGAGTCCGTTGCAGTCCTTCGTTCGCGGTCGCCGTACTCCCGAAATGCGCATTACGAGTTAAATGCGCGAGTCCGTTGCATGCATCGTAATGCGCATCGGATCCGCTACCAACGGGAACGCCTCGCCTCCTTCCAGGACTTTAGCGTGGTGCCTCGTCAGGCGCAGTGCGGGGTCCGGCTACGCAAACGAGGCCGTCGACCGAATCGCCCCCACTTACGCGGCAGCAGGGTACCGGCTGTCGCCGTCTCTTTTGCTGTCTGTCGTCGTCGTCGCGTCCGAATTTCCCCCCCCAGGCCGTCCGTCGGCCACTCTCTCTTTTCAGTCTTTGCCAGACGAATCGGTTCGGTACAAATTTTGCAATTCCGGGGGCGACTACGAAAGCTCCTCGAAACATATTTGGCCTTGGATCCGTGTAACCACAACGATGTGCTGTTCCCCAAACCCCGAGGCACACGCCCCCAAAGGCAAACCAAAACCCAAAACCTTTAAGTTGGGA